>JAWQFJ010001097.1:32500-57500 GCA_034096865.1 Theodoxus fluviatilis | reverse complement strand
ATACTCACGCCTCGCGCCGCTGGCTCGTGCTCGCTCCAGCCATCCCACAGTGCCTTGCGCCGCCCCCAGCGTCCGGCGTGCGTGGCTGTGTGGCTGGGTGTCCCTGCCACTTCAAGACCCATTCCAGTATCCGTCTTGGACCGTAGAACGTCTCCCGTCGCCTCCCTGCCTACCATTCTGCTTGAGTGTCCCTCTCTCCCTGTGCTCTCACGAACACCAGGAGCAGAGCTCACGGCCCTGAGGCTCTGGCTCTCCTTCCCCGTCTCGGCCTCGGCAATATGGCGACTGGGGATTAGTGTTGAGCCGACGGGAGAGCGGGGAGGGAGGAGGGAAGGAGCGGGTGGGGGATTGGTCCTAACCACGGTGACTATTAGCCCCGCTCCAATCTAGTCCACCGCTTAAAACAACATGGGACGGAGAACGATGAAGGAGGGAAAGCTCTTCTCTCCATTAACACCCCCTCCGATACGAACCCCCACCCCGCTGTCCGACGCCAATTGAGTAACGGTGAGCTTGCATTATCCCCACAGTCGAGACGTGGCCCCAGGGAGAAAGTGTGGGGGAGGTGAGTTCGTCAGAAAGTGAGTGTGCAATGACCAGACCTCGCGGAAATTTTTTTCCCGTGGGGCTTCATTCACAAAACTCCTTCCTTCGAGTCTATGTAGATGGCAACGTGGTTTCATTGAGCAGGCCGTAGCCGGACAGAAAACGGGAAAGCAATGGGGCGCCAACGACCACATCAACAAAGCTCATGGTCACATTTATGCTGGCAGTCGGCAGAGAAGGGGACTGAGATAGCTTGCGATGGTTAGTAGTAAAGCGAGGGGAACGAGGGGGCGTGCAGGGGGTGTCTCCAAAATGACCGCGGGCCTCAACTCTCGAGGCGCGGCAGACGTCCTAACTGCAATCGGGACGTCTGGCTCATTGACCTCTCCACCTCGACCCCCCTCCCTCCCCCCCAGCCTTTTGTCGTCTCACCTTCATTGAGGCAGTCTATCCACATAAAATTCCCATCCGCAAGCTTGTCAGATCTCTTGAGCCGTGCTGAAAGTGATGTACGTAGTGTAATCTATTTCTCTCTCCATCAGCACGAAGGCGTTTTGAGCATTGCAGGGCATGTGTAATGCTCACTCGTAGCCAACGCGCGGTAGATGGCTTCACATCGCGAATTTAAGTTCGAGGATATCCGACGAAAAACTGCCATGTTATCGTTTTACCGCAAGAACAAAGGAATGTTGTGTAGATCCTGATCGAAGCCTCTGTCAAGAAATTCACATTCATGCACAAAGGTCCATACTGAAACTGCCGCGAAATTCAGTTGTGTCCGAGACAAGACAAACATCGGAAATGAAGAGTAAGTGATTCTGGGAAGGTAGATAATAAGATTTCATTTGCAGATGGAGCCAGAAGTCAAATAAAGACTGACTCTGCCTTAGTGCAGCAAACATCCTTTAAGATAAGAGTAGGTAAAGCGTTTTACGGGGCAACTGTCCAAACCAAACTGCACTCAAATCTCTTTGATGTCAAACCCCCGACTATCAGACCTACCTTCTACAGCTTACATTGTCGTAGTTATATGTGGCTTGATCCAAAAGCAGTCTTACGAAGCACCGAAAATGACTTGGTGTTGGCGGGTAAATCCACATGTCCATTCAAATCCGTCACTTGCACACCACGCAATGAAAACTGCGCACAGAATCATAGTCACGGGCGACATAGTCCTGCTCACAGCCACCGTCACACCTTGAGTCAGACTGCACCTCTGCCTGACCAACCGAGCCTTAGTTAGTAGGAGCAGAGTGAAGAGTAATTGACCTTTTGAAAGGGTCAAGAGCATGCAAGGGATACGGGGGTTGGTCACTCGGATCCGCCCGAGGACTTTCCGCGCTATTACTGACCGCAGGTCCCAAGGGGTTCCTGGCTGGAGAGTGCTAATTGGCCCATTATGAGAAGATAAACACTTCGGTACCGTTGCCTGGGATCTCTGCAGCCATTTAGTGGAAACGCCAGGATGGAGTGGAGCCTGGCGAGAGCTCAGTTTGGACGGAATGAAACTTCTACGTTCACTTGCAGATGTGTAGAGGCAAAGCCCATGAGGTAACCTGCCTTCTGTGGTTGTGTGAGTACTGTAAATGTGCTGGACGTTCAGTGTGAAATCATCCTTTGTACCGTATCCATGCCTTGACTGCTTTATTGCAGTAGCTGCGCTGGACATTAACTATGAAGCATTCTTTTGCACTGGGTCTTGATTGAAACAACCGACCACTAGATTTATTCACACGCACGCAACACAGACTGACATCTTTCGGCATTCAAAGCGTGCATCTTGGTCACAGTTTGAAACAACCGGTAATTTAACGTACCACAGGAGTTATGGTGTGTCGTTCCCGACTGAGCATGCGACGCTGGGAGTTCTTTACGACTGCTGGATTGGTCACGCTGCCATGAAAAATAAAGCGGCGGCCGTAGGGTCGTAGGGAGGCCAATAATGGCTTCTTTATGGGGGCGCAGGCCGCCGCTCTCTTGATGTGCTAGGGACAACCAGCGGCATGAACTGTCGTCCAAGGAAGGGTCTCCATTCTTTCACTGCCGGCACACTTTAGGTTTTTGTTTTTCCTTTCGTAGAGGAGCACACGCAGTCATAAGCAGAGGCCAGTGATTGACCGTCATTGTTTGCCATCAGCAGTCACGGACAGATTCATCTCCCCCTTGTACCACCATTCAAGTGGGCCCAGATCCTGGGACGAATGCTATACGCCGATCATGTCCAACCCACACACTTACGTGTCACGGCCGACGAATGTGTGGTGTGCAATGGAGCGTGAAGCGCCTTGAGTGAGGGTGTGCCAGGCCTCAGTGTGTCTGGAGTCAGCGGTCTAATTGGCCTTCGTTGCATTCATTCCTTTTTTTGATAGTTCGCCACAATAAACTAGTCAAACTGTTATTTGATGTATTTCAAATACTTGATGAAACCGCCAGGACCGAATTTTGGCTGTCAATTATCGCCAGGAGTCGAAGCATGGAAATGTTAAATGTAAATCCTTGACAGGCAGAATCGTCTGTTTGCATGAAAAGTGACTTTCTAATATTAAGTCTACGGTAAACAGCAGCGATAACCCACGATGATTAGAAGGAACGAAACACATTTTAAAAGCAGGCCATGAGGCCAAGATAGATCACAGGATTATCTACTGACATGCTTTTTATTTATGGAATTCTTCGTCACTCACGAGACGATCCAAACTGTGCATTTCTGGGTCCTAGACAATTGATGTCGACAGCTTTTTAAAATCAGTGATAAAACATAATCAAAATTCATTGAGCACGGCGCGAATAAGACAGGCTCTAAGTATACAGGTTCATAACCCATTTTGGACAAAAACTTCTTAAGGTGAACGTGTCTATTTTCGCAGGTCTAATGAGCCACTGAATAAACTTTCAATGGATTTTACCCAATGATAAATCATCCCTTTAGAACAATTATGCCTGACATTAACAATGTTCATGATTTGTCCATTTACAGTTATACCATCAAAAGAAGCGACTATTTGTCCAAGCAACGAATCGGCGTTGGCATGCTACGCATTGCTAGTTATTGACTGCCCTGACAATGACTCAGACTGCAAGAAATTAGGTGGATTTCAAGAACAGATAAGTCGAGTTAAGCCCGGTTGTAGTCATGTTAGTCAAACGCATGCATTATCCTGTGCCACTAGATAAACATAGACTTCTGTGGACGCCGTCTATATGAAATTATTTTGCTCTAAGGTCAGTAACATTGTTTTCCTTCAAGAGAAAGCTTATCGATTCATCAATCCGGACACTTTTCAAAAAGTGAACTGACTTCTCCCCCCCATCCCCCCCCCCCCCCCCCCCCCCCACGACAGCTTCATATTGTAAGCATTCATGTGCACATAAACTTTATGATGCTCATGCTGTGTCATTGTTTAAAGTTCAGATTTTGCGGAAACTTAAACAAACAAACAAACAAACAAACAAACAATCAATCAGACGGAGAATTTAGCTGACGAAAGATAAGGCACGTTATTAGCATGATTACAGATGACCCGATGCGTTGGAAGAAGAATTCAATGATAGGAGCAGTCGATGAGTGGAGAATAAGGGTTCCTATCATTTCTTTTCAGTTGTTGTTGTTGTTGTTGTTGCGTACCTGGGCTAAACACTCCCAGGATCACCCATGTGGGTGAGATGATTGCGTGTGAATTTCTTTTCAGTGACACATGATGCTGAAGCAGCAAGTAAACTCATTCATCCCATGGGTCCAGATGACGGGACGGAGACAAATGATGGCCGAACTGCTGTTGCAAATCAAAACCGGCCGAGGGGACTCTTGCAGTTTGGGACCCGTTCATTTTTACGCCCGTACGATCGCACAAAGGTGGCACTGTCGGCAATGTCGGCGTGGTGATCTACGCCCGAAGTCCCGCCTGCCACAGCGAAGTGATGATGCGTCCCCAGGTGTACATCAAGACATGCCCCTTGGCCGTCGGCCCATAATGTTCTGCTTAGTCGCCTTACCAGTTGTGATAAGCGAACCACGACTCCCGAAGCCACCGGAAGTGAAGGAGACTGTACAGGAGACGGACGGAAGGAGACCACGACTCTGAGACAAGACGACGATTGGACGTAATTAAGTGACGTCACAGGTCATTGTCCCAGCATGGCTGGCTGGACGTGTGATGTACAAGGCAGCAGGAACTATTAGTGGAGACAAGTGGCACGGGGTCCTAACTCAAGTTGCCTTGAGTAAAGGGAATGTTGTGGTCTGTATGAAAGCTACACAGGACTCTAATTACAACATGACTGGGTGAGTCGTTTGTAATCATTGCCTGCTACAGAGATGATGTCAGGAGAGGAGACAAAAACTACACAAACAATGCTTTCCCCCATGAATAACACCAAGCTTCACTGAGAAGCAGTACTTGGAAAAGGTAGCGCTTGGGGCCGTGACTCGTGTTCCTAAATGACGTAGCGAATGGCAAGCCTTTGCTGTGTGGCTGCATAGCACAAGGACGACACTCGACACAGTTGTACAACTGTACGTCCCGAGGTGGGCAGGGTATACATGTACATCTAAACATAGTTAAATCGAAGGCAGATCAAAACCGACGAATGTCTTAAATTATTTTTAAAGCATCACACATTACTTTGAGATAGATATCGAAACACGAAAGGTCTAACCCTCATCCATTCCACAACCATATAGTGAAACAGAGCAGGACAAGATATATTGCAGAGCAAGTGGGTCGAGGTCGGTATCTATTTCGCCTGCCGTCCGACTAAAAAGCGTCTTTTGCACAAGATCTCTATAATGCACAGAGCCTCTGTGTAATAAGAAGCCAATTAGACATCATTTTTCGTCAATTTGATGTGTGTTTTCCCTATGAACTGTGAGTACACGTCGACATGGATTCTCTACGAAGACTGGCTGTGGCGAGTTGGAACAAAGACGCATGTTTTCTATAACTGTAACAACACGATGTGGTATTGCACTGCCTCTAACTAGACTGATTGATTTTGTTACCTAATTTGGAAATAATTGTTTTACTTTTACAATAAGCTCATGTACATGTTTATCATGAACACAATTAACAATTCAGTTCCTTTCGACCGAATAGACAACGATAAGGATATACAACCATGTGATCTTTTCTGATAGTGTTTTGCGGGTCTTCTAATCCACACATTTGCATGCATGCACTCACAACAGTGTGCACTGAAATTGATTGCTTGAAAGATGTAAAACACATTCGTTGCATAAGTAATTCCTACTATGAACTCTGATGAATCTAAGACGTGTTTCTATCATTGTGGAGTGGGGATCAATAAATGTATCAGTTGGTGCGTCTTCCCTTGACATCATGAAGTCTTCAGGTGTCCACTTGAGATGCTCGTGCCCCAAAGACAACTATCGCAGTGCCCCTGGCTTTGTTTGTAAACAAATCGCTGAGCGTATCAGCAGTCCTGTGGCTCTGTCATAGAGAGCGGAATGGAAGGCAACAGTTTGGATCCTTCCACGATAAGCAAACACCACGGCAGACTGATAACTCTGGCACATTCGTGTGTTGCCTTTGTGCGACTACAGTAGAGGTGTACTTGGGTAGCATTGACAATCAATGCACCTCCGGGATCAGGGGTCACGACGTGGAGTGGCCTGGAGACTGGTGCAAAGGGCGCACTTTGACGACCATCGCCTGCAGGCAATCATGCGTTGGTGTTTGCAAGGCTACTGAACAATGGACAATTTGACAATTAAAATTTTATTTGATAGGCCAGAGGCCCTTTCAAAGGAGAGTGACATTTTCCGTTGACAGTGCTTCTTCTCTTCGTCTTAATATGCTTCGCAACAGTGAGGCTACACCTTTTATTATGTATGCATCTGTTGATGACGCTAAACAAGCAACAGTGTGTCAATCTGGGGGGTTGGTGTGATTTCCTAAATATTTTTTTCTCAAATCTTCATATACTGGACATTACAACAGCACGTGTATTTCATCCTCTTCCTCTTCTCCACAGCATGGACATGTACAGTCACGAACCTCATTGAATCTGTTCCTGTGGGTATAGATAGTACTGCATCCAAGTCTAAACTGAATATATATATATTTCGGAAGTGTTTCAGATCACATATCCTAAGGTAAGGTTCCAAATATACATCAGTCTTAAACATTCTGTAGGTGAGAAATCGGGGACTACCTGCTATCTTTTCCATCCAGTTAACTTTAAATTTGTCGATCATTCTTTCTCTCAAATTAAGTAAAAATGCTTTCGAAGAAACGATTAAAGAAAGATGTAACAATCACCACACCCAAGTAGGTAAAACTCAGTCAAATTCAATTAAGTTGATTTTGTACAATGGAGCCGCAACGAATGTATTTTCAAAGGTTTGTCGAAACCTTAAAGGGCCAGACGAAGGAACCGGAAAGAAGCAGGAAAGAGTTCTTTCCGACATTCCAACTGGAGTCGGTGCCGATCCCTGTGCTGGAACTGATAAAGATCTAGAACTCGATACTGCGCCACCTAGCGTCAGAACGCTCGGTCTCTCCCAGAGGGCATGCGATCCCACTCCACTCCCGTCATGCACTGCGCCCCTGTCTGACAGGAAGACTGGCGAAAGCAGAATCGGCTTTCTCTGAGGCGAAATCGCGTGTGATATTCTTATGTACGTGCAATAGTTTGACAGCCCTCAGGGTATTCTTGCGTAAGTGTCCGCGTTTGATGGTCATCAGAGTATCGGGCAGGGCGGGCACAAAACAGGAAAATGTTAAGTTGGACACTTGAAAAGTGTTTGAACTTTACAAAAAGAGGTGCGAAATATGCTTTTGTGTTGCATGGAAAGTACTCCTTGGTCGACGTCTTCCGCGTACGTGTATCGAATGAAGTCAACGCCTCATTTGTCGCATCGGCATACCGGCACTCCGATTTCTACAGAAGAGAATCACTTGAAAGGATAAAGCTGTTGGTGATGTCGAAAAGACACACCTTCGAGCAAGATTCTTGCAGCTCCTCCCAAGCATGTGATCTTGTGATGACATCACGGGCAACTATTTCTCTATGAAACAATCATTGTTAATCTCGTCGCTCCTTTTGAAATTGATCTGCCTACACGCTTCGAGGCCTTGACTGATTTGGCAAACAAGCTTCATGGCGCGTCGGGGACTTTGGTGCTGCCTCACTGCTGCCTTTTTCAGAGAGGAAGTCTTTCCTGGGCAGACGTGGCGTCGTTGGTCCTCGAGGACTTGCGGTAGCCACTGTCGCTCTTCAAAGCAGGGACCTCCTCCCTCACTTCCTCGCCTCCACCCCCTCCCACGTGACCTGGCCCCATTGGGGACAGGAAGGACGCAGGGCGGGACACGTGACGAGCGCCCTCTTGGCTGTTCATCGTCCCCGCGCTGCTTGGCCACGGCGCGAAAATTACCGAACAAACAGTTTTCAAAGAGCGGGACATTGGAGCGGTCCCTGGAGCTGAGCCCTCGTCGTGCCGAGGGGCGCCATCAAACAGAGCAGCCCGGAGCCGACTTTGCTCAGGCATTGCCTGCGCCCTGCCAAGACGCGGGATGGCCAGGGATCAGCCCCGGAGTTCACCAAGGTGTCGGCACCGGCTTCTTGGCTGAGTCGGACCAAGATGAAAGGGACGGGTCTGCGAGTCCCCGGATATCAAGGCCCCAGTTTCCTGGTGTCCAGGCATCCTGGTCCACGCTGCAGGTACGGGCAGGTAGGCACGACCAGACTTTGGGTCCCCTGGAATGCTTAGGTACAGTCCGCTGCGGCCCCACGGTGCCGTGGTGTCAGCATGTTTTCCTGATTGTCCATTCTTGGGGTTACACTTTTTCTCTTTCTATTCATTGCTTGCGGTTATCACAGTTGTGTCTCCCTTCTCCATTTCCCAATCTCCTCCTCCTCCTCCTTCCTCTTCCTCCTCCTCCTTCCTCCTCCCTCCTCCTCCTCCTCCTCCTCCTCCTCCTCCTCCTCCTCCTCCTCCTCCTCCTCCTCCTCCTCCTCGTCGTCCTCCTCCTCCTCCTCCTCCTCCTCCTCCTCTCTCCCTCCTCCTCTCCCCCTCCTCCTCTCTCCCTAATTCTCTCTCCCTCCTCCGCTCTCCCTCCTTCTCTCTCCCTCCTCCTCCTCTCTCTCTCCTCCTCTTTCCCTCCTCCTCTCTCCCTCCTCCTCTCTCCCTCCTCCTCTCTCCCTCCTCCTCTCTCCCTCCTCCTCTCTCCCTCCCCTCTCTCCCTCCTCCTCTCTCCCTCCTCCTCTCTCCCTCCTCATCTCTCCCTCCTTCTCTCTCCCTCCTCCTCTCTCCCTCCTCCTCTCTCCCTCCTCCTCTCTCCCTCCTCCTCCTCTTCTCCTCTTCCTTCTCGTTCTCCTCTTCCTTCTCGTTCTCCTCTTCCTTCTCGTTCTCCTCCTCCTCCTCCTCCTCCTCCTCCCTCCTCCTCCTCCTCCTCCTCCTCCTCCTCCTCCTCCTCCTCCTCCTTCTCCTCCTCCTTCTTCTTCTCATCTCTCCCTCCTCCTCCTCCTTCTCCTCCTCCTTCTCCTCTGCCTTCTTCTCCTCCTTCTCCTCTATTTTTTGTCATCGTCGTGGTCATTTATGTCTTTTTTGTCTTATTTGCTGATCTCGTCCATATTAATTTGTTTTCCGTAACGTCGTCCTCGTTCAGCAGCATTCTTCTATTGCAGGTTTTTTTGCACCTGTGTACATTTTTTTATTTCATCATCATCATCATCATCATCATCATCATCATCATCATCATCATCATCATCATCATCATCATCATCATCATCATCATCATCATCATTATCATCATCACCATCACCATCACCATCATCATCATCATCATCATCATCATCATCATCACCATCACCATCACCATCACCATCACCGCCACCACCACCACCACCACCACCACCATCATCATCATCATCATCATCATCATCATAATCATCGTCGTCATCGTTGTTGTCGTCGTCGTCGTCATCGTCGTCGTCATCATCATCATCATCATCATCATCATCATCATCATCATCATCATCATCATCATCATCATCATCATCATCATATTCATCTTCATCATCATCTTTATCATCGTTATCGTTTTTATCGTTGTTGCCGTTGTCATCAGTTTTCATTGCCGTCCATACCCGCCGCTCCTCCCTAATCCCGCCAGAATGTCTCATGCTGACGCGACTGGACACGGGCAATTCAGCAGCCTGACAGGAATGTCGCAGTTGCCCATGGCTCCTCCACCAGGGCCCGACAGTCGGGTCCAATGGAAGGCGCCGTAAGCTGCCTCGCCCTGAGACGCGAACAGCGTTTGGCAGGAAGGCACACTGACCCAAGTCCCTCCATCATCAAAAAGGCGCCATGTTACCCTTTGGCAATGTTCCCCATGCGGCACAGTGTTCCACACCACAGTGACAGTTTAGGTTGCTTGACTAAGACTCTGTGTAGAATCTTGATGACTTCTTCTTCTGCAGGCATGTCAAATAGCACCGATTAATTTTCATCTTTGTTTGCGAAATTGTATGATTGATGTCGGTCTATGGTTAAAAAGAAGTAAAAATGAAAGGCTGCACAATATTCATTTATTATTATATGTATTTACAGAAACTGATATTAACTTTTCGAACTTTGCCATACTCTTTTCCGCCACTCTTTAATCTTAGCAGAGAACATAACAGCAACAACATTTTTTCTATTCAACTTTTCTTTTACTGACTATTATTTATCGAAAACAGTTTTGTCTAGAGAGGAATGGCATCACTAATTTCCTGGCATTACGAGATAAGCTTCCACAGTCACCATGTCCCTCGGCACTGCGCCCAACGACTCTGACAGACACGTGGGACTCTAGTTGTCTTTGAGTCACCGAGACTGTCTGCCAATACACTTCAAGAGCGCAAGGTAATACTGAGGATAAAGCAGACATCTTGTAATCATGGCTGCCTAACAATCACTGAGAAACATGAGACTCAGAGCAACTCTAGCACCAAGCAGGCCAAAGATTTGCTGGCAGTCTGGGAGGGCAGTGTCTCTAACGAAGAGGGAGTCTGGGAGTCTGGCAGACCGCGGGGGTGCTCCACGGCACCGCACTGTCGGGGTTTCAGTCTGCGTCTACAGGACTCCCTTGCACGGGTCCTGGACACGGCATCAGCACACGTGGCCTGAATGAGAGCCATGAAGAGAGAGAGAGAGAGAGAGAGGGGGGGGGGGGGGAGGGAGGGAGGAAGGGAGGGAGAGAGAGAGAGAGAGAGAGAGAGAGAGGGGGGGGGAGGGAGAGAGAGAGAGAGAGAGAGAGAGAGAGAGAGAGAGCGAGAGAGAGAGAGAGAGAAAGAGAGAGGGAGGGAGGGAGGGAGGAAGGGAGAGAGAGAGAGAAAGAGAGAGAGGGAGGGAGGGAGGGAGAGAGAGAGAGAGAGAGAGAGAGAGAGAGAGAGAGAGGGAGGGAGGGAGGGAGAGAGAGAGAGAGAGAGAGAGAGAGAGAGAGAGAGAGAGAGAAAGAGAGAGTAAGTGAATGAAAGTAAAAGAGAGAAAGAGATAGAGGCAGACTGACAAAGAGGTAAAGAGAGACAGAGAGAGACAGAGAAACACGGATAGAGAGAGAGAGAGAAATAGAAAAAAAAGAAGAGAAAAAGACAGAAAGAGAGATAGAGACAAAGACAAAGAGACACAGAGATGAAACATAGACAGTCAGAGAAGGTAAAAATGCAGAGGATTACAATAGCTTAAATTGTATGTAAACAGATCGTGTCAACCGCGTACGAATTGAAAATGGATGGGTAACCAACCCCTACAGCAAGAGGGATGATCATGAAGTCAAAAATTATATTTACACTTAGAGAACAAGCACATTCTCGTAATCCAGACCTTATTAGTGCTGTTAAAGATGGAAGCTTCGCACGGATATCTAGTATAATTCATTCTAAATATTCAACAGTCAGCAGATGCGAGTGTCGCATTTGCATGCTAATTGCTGCACGCTGCAGCGTGTCGCGCGGACGCCACCTGGGGCTGCAAGCCAGGCGCCATGACGAAGATCTCTTACCAGGCACTGACGCCAGCAGTGATCAAGCACATTCCAGGTAGCACATATTCTGAAGACAGGTAAACTTAACGATGTTTACTGATACGCGCATCCTTAAATCCAAACCAGACGAGGCAAACCGACTTTTATCATACTGAACCAAACCAATAAAACCAAGCAAAACCAAACTAACCAAACCAAATCACCACCACGACCACGACGTGAACCACGATGACGACGACGACCACCATCATCACCACCACCAGCATTACCACCATCACCAGCACCACCACCACCATCACCACCACCACCACCACCACCACCACCATCAACACCACCAACACCATGCACCATCATCATCACCACCACCATATCACCACCACCACCACCACCATCATCACCATCACCACCACCACAACCAACACCACCAGCAACAAACTCTCTCAAAACTCAGTGAACAATTCAAGTAACCACTTTTGTTAGTTCCAAATTTGTTTAAAAATTATATGAAATTACACAGCTTTGATCTAATGATGAAATTGCATACCGCTGTTTCTTTGTGTCTACTTTCTAATGTGCCATTGTACATTTATAGGCATAACAAAATAATGATAAACAACCCATAGTTTTTCATGATCATGGAGTTCCGTAATGCAGGTGCTGCATACAAAGTGAACATGCTTTGGTGAGACACTTCAAGTGACGACAAACAGTATGGAAACATCAATGTGCGTTGGGCGGAAACACACCCTAAGACCGTAGAGCAAAAGCGTTTACTTGCTTGTTGACGTGGGGAAACGAGAAAATTGCCAGACAATGTAAAAGCCATAAGAGAGATTGACAGTGACTTAGAGACGTGGTAGTTGAGCGCCTCAGGGTTCACACGCACAGATATCCTCGTGGAAGGGTTTCCGTACTCACTGAGGGTTAGGCTCGATGAGAGGAACGCACGGAAAGTCTGGCAACCGGATACTTCCGACGCCTGTCCTGGCAGGGCGGGGGCAATGAGAGAGGAAGTGGAAAAGCGAGTAGCGGTGCCCAGGGAAAGGCTTTCTGGAGATGGCTATCGGCCTTCCTGGCGACGGTGCCAGGCAAGGAGGGGCTGCGGTCTGGCGTCCTGGGAAGGTCTTCACGGCCAGTGACCACGCCGCTTCCACTGACCAGTGGAGCGACGCTGCCAGACTGGGTGGCACCACGCCTTGGGAGTGGGGTCTACGGAGTGCCTGCGTCTCTGGCCCCCAGCCCTTGGTCCTCGATGCAGGCGTTATCGCCGTTGTCGTTGTAGTCATTGCTTTGGTGTGGTATTTGAGATGGTTGCGGTGATAGTTGCAGTTGAAATGATGGACTTCAGGCTGACATTAGAGGCCATGAATTGTGTTGCATAGTCTTGCTTTGCTGTGACGACTTCATAACAAAGTCGAGGAAGCAAGCTTTTATCTTCTGTTTGCTTCGTTAAACTGAGAAAAAGTGTAGCTAACTCAGTTTAATAAATGCATGGAGGTGACCGTTTTGATATACTCCTTCCCTCATTTTCATAATATTATTTGTCTCGGTTGTCGCCAACGGTGATGCCTTTTATATGACAGCACGACACAATAAAAATCATGAACACATTATATATATCAACCCTAATCTCCTCCTACTCCTCTTCCTCCTCCTCCTCCTCCTCCTCCTCCTCCTCCTCCTCCTCCTCCTCCTCCCCCCCCTCCCCCTCCCCCTCCCCCTCCCCCTCCCCCTCCCCCTCCCCCTCCTCCTCCTCCTCCTCCTCCTCCTCCTCCTCCTCCTCCTCCTCCTCTTCCTCCTCCTCCTCTTCCTCTTCCTCTTCCTCTTCGTCTTCCTCCTCCTCCTCCTTCTTCCTTCTTCTTCTGCTTCTGCTTCACGTCCCCCATAGTGGTCGTCGTCTTGTCCCTCTCCTTGCAAATTGTTATCAGTGGTGATGAATATTGGCGTGCACTAGTAAGATAAGCAAGCAATAGGAGTATATGTGGGTGTTCATGTATTCCAATGGCTATTGAGTGGATAGAAATGCAAAGTTTTCAGATACATAACGAGAAAACTCTACAAATCTAACACAGTCTCTATCAGCTAATTGGTAAAAACTACATTTTTGAACGTGTAGAACATACAATTCACTCAGCTGTGTGTGACTCCTCTTTATTTGCGATGTTTTCTTTTGGCGGCAGAAAATGAATAATTGAAATAGTCAAAGTTGACCATAGTGCATCTAGGGCAAATGCTGACGGTACTGAACACTGTAACTGTATTAACAAGGGGCAAACTGCTGAAGGCATTTAAGACTATCTGTGTTAAAAAGGGGCAAAGTGTTGAAGGCACTGAACAATGCATTTGTATTAACACAGGCAAAATGTTGAAAACACTGAACAATGTATGTGTATTAACAAGGGGCAAGCTGTTGAAGGCACTGAACAATGTAGCTGAATTAAAAAAGGCAAAGTGTTGAAGGCAATGAACAATGTAGCTGAATTAAAAAAAGGCAAAGTGTTGAAGGCAATGAACAATGTAGCTGAATTAACAAAAGGCAAAATGTTGTAGTCATTGAAGAACGCATCTGTATTAACAAGGAGCAACATTTTGAAGGCGCTAAACAACGATTATGTATTAACAAGGAGCAAAATGTTGAAGGCACTGAACACTGTAACTGTATTATCAAGGGGGAAAATGTTGAATGCAATGAACAACGCATCTGTATTAACAAGGGGCAAAATGCTGAAGGCTCTGAACACTTGTATTAACAAGGAGCAAAATGTTGAAGGCAATGAACAACGCATCTGTATTAACAAGGGGCAAAATGTTGAAGGCTCTGAACACTGTAACTGTATTAACAAGGGGCAAAATGTTGAAGGCAACGAAAAACGCATATGTATTAACAAGGGGCAAAATGCTCAAGGCTCTGAACACTCGTATTAACAAGGAGCAAAATGTTGAAGACAATAAACAACGCATCTGTATTAACAAGGGGCAAAATGTTGAAGGCTCTGAACACTTGTATTAACAAGGAGCAAAATGTTGAAGGCAATGAACAACGCATCTGTATTAACAAGGGGCAAAATGTTGAAGGCTCTGAACACTGTAACTGTATTAACAAGGGGCAAAATGTTGAAGGCTCTGAACACTGTAACTGTATTAACAAGGGGCAAAATGTTGAAGGCTCTGAACACTGTAACTGTATTAACAAGGGGCAAAATGTTGAAGGCTCTGAACACTTGTATTAACAAGGAGCAAAATGTTGAAGGCTCTGAACACTGTAACTGTATTAACAAGGGGCAAAATGTTGAAGGCTCTGAACACTTGTATTAACAAGGGGCAAAATGTTGAAGGCTCTGAACACTGTAACTGTATTAACAAGGGGCAAAATGTTGAAGGCTCTGAACACTGTAACTGTATTAACAAGGGGCAAAATGTTGAAGGCTCTGAACACTGTAACTGTATTAACAAGGGAGCAAAATGTTGAAGGCAATGAACAACGCATCTGTATTAACAAGGAGCAAAATGTTGAAGGCAATGAACAACGCATCTGTATTAACAAGGAGCAAAATGTTGAAGGCTCTGAACACTGTAACTGTATTAACAAGGAGCAAAATGTTGAAGGCAATGAACAACGCATCTGTATTAACAAGGGGCAAAATGTTGAAGGCTCTGAACACTGTAACTGTATTAACAAGGGGGGAAATGTTGAAGGCAATGAACACTGTAACTGTATTAACAAGGGGCAAAATGCTGAAAGCACTGAACACTGTAACTGTATTAACAAGGGACAAAATGTTGAAGCCACGGAACACTTGTATTAACAAGGGACAAAATGCTGAAGGCTCTGAACACTGTAACTGTATTAACAAGGGGCAAAATGTTGAATGCAATAAACAACGCATATGTATCAACAAGGAGCAAAGTGTTGAAGGCTCTGAACACTGTAACTGTATTAACAAGGGGCAAAATGTTGAAGGCTCTGAACACTGTAACTGTATTATCAAGGGGGAAAATGTTGAATGCAATGAACAACGCATCTGTATTAACAAGGGGCAAAATGTTGAAAGCTCTGAACACTTGTATTAACAAGGAGCAAAATGTTGAAGGCAATGAACAACGCATCTGTATTATTAACAAGGGGCAAAATGTTGAAGGCTCTGAACACTGTAACTGTATTAACAAGGGGCAAAATGTTGAAGGCTCTGAACACTGTAACTGTATTAAAAAGGGGCAAAATGTTGAAGGCAATGAACAGCGCATATGTATCAACAAGAGGGAAAATGTTGAAGGCACTGAACAACGCATCTGTATTAACAAGGGGCAAAATGTTGAAGGCAATGAACACTTATATTAACAAGGGGCAAAGTGTTGAAGGCGCTGAACACTGCAACTGTATTAACAAGGGGCAAAATGTTGAAGGCAATGAACACTGTAACTGTATTAACAAGGGGCAAAATGTTGAAGATGTTGAACAACGCGTATGTATCAACAAAGGCAAAATGCTGAAGGCGCTGAACAATGTATCTCTTTTAACAAGGCGCATCACCAGAGGTCAATGAGCTTGCAACAGTTGTCCACAAAGATTTGTGCTCAATCATTTAAGGGTATTAAGGGGGATGGAGGGGGGGGGGGGGGGATGGCAGAACTACGTCTAGAAATAAAATAAGAGGTCATGTATATCGGGTTTCGTTTTAGTACCTAATTGCACAAAAAGACACTAGACCAACTTAACCCCAGGCAATGTTGTGAATTGATGCAGTCAGTGCCAAACTCGTTTATGGTTGGGATGGCCCACATATAATTCGCTGGCACGACATCTGACAGGCTCTTTTAGATCGCTTCAAAATAATGGGTCGGAAAATGTAAATTTGAACACTAACAGCCATGCTCTCATTGCACTGAAAATGGTGTGTGTGCAGTTTTTTCGCCAATCTAACTTGCTCTGGTTGTTTGAACTGTGGTGTTATGTGATCGTGTGTAGGCGTGCTGAGCATAATTCGATTCGGAGACTCTCTTTGCGTAACATGTCGTATATTTACATGACCTTTCTTTTCTCTCATATGAATTCATTCGCGGGCAAGTTGAACGAGGCAGAACGAACTGAAACAGAAAATATGAATGCATCTGCTGCATTTTTTTCTTCTCCAAAAATAAATTGATCAATCAGCGAAGTGGAAAGAATCTTTTTAACATAATTTGGACAAGCTTCATTCGAACACCAGGAAAGAGTAACGTTCGTCAAGTACGAACAGTGTCCACCAAAAAGTGATAGCGTCAACATCTGATCCTTTATAACGGTGTAGATGTAGTTTTATCATAAATAATGTATGGAAAATTCACGCATATTGTACCATTTTCAGAACATTGTCTCCTTTTCCCTCAATTTTTGCTTATTGTTTGTCAGCAAGGCAACACACACACACATGCGCGCACACACATACACACACTCGCGCGTGCGCACACACACACATGCATACACACACGTGCACACGCACACACACTCACAAACATACATATATGCACACACACGCACATTCACAAAACTTGCGCACCCACACATATACGCAGGCGCGCGCACGCGCACATATACGCACACGAGTGCACGCACGCACATGCACACGCACACACATAATTATACACACGCGCACACATAGCCTAGCTTTTCTTGAAGGTCATTTAGATAATTGCTTGAATAGTCGGATATTAATTCTTCAATAACACTACATATTCCAGGAGTTTCACAGTGCAATGCAAAGATTACTTGTATGTGAAAAAATATTTATCTCATTTTAAACGCTTGACCCACGTTTTATTTCATAAAACAAAAGAAATTGTGAGTGAAACGTTCCAAAATAATTCACATAGGCTATAAAACTGGCAGTGCATAAATCTCAGCAATAATTTAAATTCCTGTTTTAGCTTTACATCCGTCGTGGCTGTTCAACGCGCTGTAATAATTCGCCGCTGCAGGGAGTTTAGTTCTGCTAAACTTCTACTACATCCACTACGCACTATTTACTAAGAATTTTCCTCTCCTTTTCTATAAGTCTAAAACGACGAATTCTTAAAATAAAATTTTTGGAGTGATAACTTCCTAAACACAACATAAACACTCACATCGGTTGACAGTTCAGCATGAAAGTCTGAAATTCAATCATGAACTTCTACACACATTTTCACCCACACTAAAGCCTTCATTTCAGGAGTTTCGGCCGATGTCCAGCAGTCCCCTTCAGCTGTGGAAGTTTGGATTTCAAAATGTTGATATTTCATTTTTGCTTTTATAATCCCAAACATTTTCCAACAGCATTTCTGAACGGAAAAGGTAAATGTATGGAATATTAGAAAAAATAATGGTGCTCGCGCCTCATCCGCGTGGCAGGTGTCGAGTTGCAAAACAGATGCGGAGTCGCGTTTCTACTGGACACGTCATCGTCATGAGCACCAGTAGGCAGCGGACAGCACGAGCGAGGGAAATCAGGCCAACGTCAGAAACGATGAGACAAAACTTTGACGACACTGCGATAACAACGACGATGACAGCGACATTGGCGATGTGTGCGTGTGGACGATTTGTCACGCTGTACGGTTTTATACCAGAGCAGGTCTCGTATCGAGGCGAAGGCCATTGCTAAATAGTCTAGATGCTGATCCTAATGATGAGATTCTGTGTGTCTTTGAGTGTTGTTATTTGAGCATGTTGTGCACATCGCTTGTGCATGCTTTTACGATAAACACCACACCATATTCCCAGGAAAAATGTTTTTTAAGCGATGTCGTACTCATTTGTACAAGTTGTAGTGAATTCAGTTCATTATTAAACTACGAATTCGGCAATTCAGTGGGTTTGCATGACATAACTATTTTGGACGATGAGGAATGATTATCTATAGTGATCGAGAAGCATTTTTTTTGCGTTGCCAACAGATTCGTCGGGGAAAAAAACTTGTATCACGGAATGAATATTCAGTTCTAAACATTTGTTTGAACTTGTCCACACAACTGATATAAATGTTACATTTTGAGTCGGGAGATGTATAGAAATAATTAGAATATATTGAACCAACAGTAATGATGCATTATGATAAAAATGTCATAGATTAATCCAGGAATCAACGTTAATCAGTGTTGTGAATTTTATTATAAAGCGTAATAATACAATGTAGATATGTATTTATTGCTATGTAAGGAAGCTGATGTTCGAGTTTAAAAGAAAAATGAAGACAAGCTGCCGCCCAGTCACGCATACGTCACCAACTCCCAGAAACTGTGTGAGTCTTCTCACTGCTCTCGCAAATTCTGCGCTACTTGAACAATGTAGTTTAAGTAACAATACCACCAAAAATCTTGGGTAGAAACATGTGACCAGATCGTCACTCGAGGATAGGAGCTTCGGAAGAAAGTTACATCGTGTACACGTCAAACAATCAACAGGCGCCTAAGATGCATTTTGGGATGTTGGCACTAATGAAATCCAGCAGCTGCCGTAAACGTCCAGTAATTATTACAACTTGCCTGGTTGCCACTCACTGGTGAGTATCGTGTGTGCATTTGTTTTCTATCACTGTGGGTGTCGTGCATTGTTCTTGGCAACACGTGTGTGTGGAGGCGGGAGTCTTTCCCTCCCAGCTGTGCATGGCACTGCGGCTGTTAACAATGGTTCTGTAACACACCGTAGTTCAATGAGAAATGCGACAATCCCAACAATCTATCGTTGTTAATTAATTTGAAGTTCATCCCAAGACGCGTGCGTGCCGGTGTGAAATGAACGCGAGTAAGGACAGGCAGGTGACATATACAACTACAAAATGCTATTAAAATACAATCTTCTCCCATTTTCATGGCTGTAATTGTAATCCATTTGTGTCGTGGATTAGATAAGTATGGATAGACCTGCAAAAAGAGCAATGTAGCAAGCACACATTTGTGTTCTCATCAAATAGATTGCAGGTGCCTCCATGATAATGGCAAGAAACAGGAAGACAAGCAGTGGAAAACAATGGAACAGAGAGACTTGCGTAGTAAAATTGAAATCGAAGTAAACCGTCACTTGACGTAAAAAAGAGAAACTGAGCAGTCACATGAACAGCAAAAGTAAATATGACATCAGAAAGTTACGGGAACACTGTAAATGTAACAGATTTAATCGGTTAAACCGCACCGATTCACTTTAAAAAAACACACCAGAATGTTGGCAAAACTCTCTCTCTCTCTCTCTCTATCTCTCTCTCTATCTCTCTCAATCTCTAAATTAGAACATTAAAGAAAGTATCAGATGAACCTCCAAATGTACATGTATATTCGAATTGTTGGACGTACAGATTCAACAGGTCTTGTGATATAGAGCCGGAGTATGGGGAACGATGATTGCAGGGTTGTTGGAAGTGTTTATTTGCAAGCTATCAAAATGAATTTTCGATATGTCGTCTTGAACTCCCAACTTAATGTGCTACGGTGATATTAGGCGCGTTCCTGTGTACATAAATGCCACTCTAAGGAGTACCAAGTTTTGTATAAAGATTTTGCAAATGAGCAATTATAGACTACCAAGGAAAGCGTATCACATGATGTGCAACTAGCCACCACATTACACTACTTGGGCTACCATGATAAATTATGTACTGGCAACATTTAATTAGGAAAATATTTGTTTGAATCAATGTTTTTAAAATGAGCCTGTCTTTGTAAAGAGCCCGAAGGGTAAAACAATCGGGTCTTTTATCTTACGATGAAAACATTATATCAATAACAGTAATAAATATATATATATATATATATATATATATATATATATATATATATATATATATATATATATATATATATATATATATATATATATAAAGAAATTAAGGATGAGCGTGCTGTTGAAAAGTACTTGAATAGTACAGATAAGAAAGTTTTTAGGGACGTGTTTATTCGATTTGGGAAGAACATGACATATTTGTATGTTCATAAACAAAGATATATAACACATTCGTGTGAGATACTTTGTCCGTTGTGTAGATAAATGGATGAGAATGAAACGCACTACTTGTTGGAATGAGCAGCACTGCAGGATCTACGAGAACGATATGTGTTTCCAAATATTTCACCCAATAATAACTCTCTAAAGACACATTTGAGGAATAACTGCGACAAGGTGAGTAGAGCCACGAGTATATTCTTGTATAAAGCATTCCTGCGGAGATCGTGTGCTGAAAACTCGCCAGAACTCAGTAACTTGTATCTTGATGTCTAACACATGTCAAATCTTACGTGATGTTCTATTCATTGTCACATATATTCCATCTAGTTTCATTTATATATGTCATGCAAAATATGTAGCTGAAATAGGATGGAGGTATATTCAATAAACTATTCGTTCGTTCATTTTGTCTCTCTCTCTCTCTCTCTTTCTCTCTCTCTCTCTCTCTCTCTCTCTCTCTCTCTCTCTCTCTCCGTCCCCCACCCACCCTCACACACACACACACACACACACACACACACACACACACACACACACACACACACACACACACACAAATCCAGAGTCATACTGTACCATTTGATACTTGAAGCCAACATGGGAAAAGATCGGGACATTTTCCCGAACCCGTCATTAGAGTCATACACTGCTAAGTATCTATTATTTACACCTGTACCATGACAAAAACAGCAGCAACAACAACAGCAGCACCAAAAAACCCAAAACAAATAAATAACAAAAACGTCAATTAAACAACAGCAACAGCAGAATCAGATCATTACGTCCTCGGAACACTCACTTTTTGTCGGGTTTCTTGAAATCACTCTTCGACATGTACACCGTTATGATGTTTACAGTGCTAAACTTTAATTGTCTTGTTGTATACGGTGCCAAAGAAAGCTGTGCTGAGAGCGATGAATGCCCAAGACCTCTCCAGAGCGGGTGTCCGAGACTTCCCAGCAAGGACGCGTCAAAACAAGCAGGAAGCAATGGCGGCACTGCACCTTATCCAAGCTACGCAGTCACGAAAATAGCAATCTGTGAGTGACGTGTGACATCCAGATCCTCTCTAAGTCTCGTAATGCCTCCTGCTTCTTTCTAATCTCCTCCCACCCCACCCCACCCCCACGCCCACCCCATCCCACCCCCACCCCACCTCTCCCGCGGCCCCTCCTGGCCACGTTCCTGTCTCCAATCTCATCCCTCACTTCGCGGTCACCCTGGCCTCCTTTCCCGCGTGATATAGCACCTTTTTGCTAAGAATGGGAAACGTATGGATAGATGAAAAATTGTGTGTTTGCTTCAGTCTTACCACTAGTTGACACATCTTCATGTCTGTAACTGAAAGTTTTGTGTAATTCAAAGAGATAAAATAAATGTGTATGAATATCTGACCAGCTTTTTTGTTGGTTCGATTAGACTCCTGAATTTGTGACCTGTTCACAAGTTGTATTTAAAAGAAGCATATTACAGACCAAAAAGGGTTTTACTGCTGAGATAGACATTGTGTGTGACATGTAACTTGTGCAGATGAAGATGACAACATAAACGTTAATCATAACTGTAATTGCCAGGACACGAATTTTATTTGCGGTACACTGCAAGGACTCCATGTTGTTTGGGATGATTCTCTGGAAAAAGCCGTGTACTGGATTTTTAAAGCCCAACTTACCTTTCCCCCCATTTTCTCCGATGCATCTGATATGTGTGTGTGTGCGTTTGTGTGAGTGTGTTTGTGTGTGTGCGTGTGCGTTTGTGTGTGTGCGTTTGTGTGAGTGTGTTTGTGTGTGTGCGTGTGCGTTTGTGCGTATGTGTGTGTGTGCGTTTGTGTGAGTGTGTTTGTGTGTGTGCGTGTGCGTTTGTGTGTATGTGTGCGTGTGCGTGTGTGTGTGTGCGTGCGTGTGTGTATGCGTGCATGTGTGTGCGTGCGCGCGTGTTTGTGTACGTACATGCGTACGTACGTGCGTATGTGTATTTGTGCGTATGTGTATATATGTGTGTATGTGCGTACGTGCGTGTGCGCGTGTGTATATGTATATGGGTGCGTGGGTACGTGTGTGTACACGCACGCGCTCGCCTGTTTGTATGTGTGTGTATGTGTGTGTATGTATGTGTGTGCGTACGTGTGTGTGTGTGCATGTGTGTGTGTGTGTACGTGTGTGTGTGCATGTGTGTGTACGTGTGTGTATGTGTGTGTGTGTGTACGTGTGTGTATGTATGTGTGTGTATGTATGTGTGTGTACGTCTGTGTGCATGTGTGTGTGTACGTGTGTGTGTGCATTTGAGTGTGGACGTGTGTGTATGTGTGTGTGTACGTGAGTGCATGTGTGTGTGTACGTGTGTGTATGTGTTTGTGTGTATGTGTGTGTGTGTACGATTGTGTATGTGTGCGTGCATATTTTTTTCATGCTGCACTCTTACACTGTATCCATAACTGCTGCATAAACATGTTTTGAAAATAAAGACTTTGTGTTCGTTGTGAAATTATATTTTACTGGCACTATTCTTTGTGGATTGTATATCCACATAACTTTGAATATTTTCTCTTGATCTCCTAGTGCACATTATACTGTCATTTGGCATGACAAGAAGAACAGTTTTCAAAAAGTCCCATTCATTTTAGAGACAGAGAATTTGCTAACGTATAACACACAGTTGATTTTGAACGTGCTGAATATTACATAGTTTTACAGCAGTGTCGACTTTACATGTTTGAACATCAAGCACTACGCAAAATGTCTGGGTTGCGAAAAAAACCAAACCAAACCAAACCAAACCAAACCAAACCAAACCAAACCAAACAAAACAAAACCAAACAAAACCAAACAAAACAAATCAAAACAAAACAAAAACTCCGAGGCAATGATGTTAATTCTTCATTGAAAGAGCTGCAGTATTCCGTGGAGGGACATATTGGGATCCACTGTTGGCAAAAGCCTGCCCTCACACATTTTTGTCAGTTTCAATAACATTTAACTCTTCATTTGAGTTCATTTTGGTCACTGTTCTTAACGTAAACAACCAGTGCCACCGGATGCATCCAGCACGCACCAAAATCCATCTCAACGTGAACTAATTCGAATTACCGAAAAACAATCTTTGTTTAAGGATGAAATCGATCCAACGGTATGCGACAGCGTACGAATGTGTAATAATGTTTGAGCTGGAAATCTTTCCAGACGTTCGTGATCATACCTTGGGGAGATAGTCTCGTTCACTCGCGCCCTAGAGTTCATTTCTAACACGTGTTATCATTCTTTCATTAATTTATCCCTTTTTTAACTTGAAGAGGGGGAATGGCGGAGTTGAGGTTAGACAAAATGATCGGCTGTTAGATGGTCTCACTTATTACACCTGTAACGAGCCGCTTAATTGGCATTCAATTCCTATATATTGCGCAGTATGATGTTTGCATGACGGAGTTGAATATGCCTCAGCACGCAAAACAAGAGATGCGTGACATATGCATTGTACTGATGACGAAAGTAACTGAGAAACAACAGCTATTATAGAAAGGAAAACAAAATAAAAAGACTCCCTTATTAGTAGTTATGTGAACATTAAAAAGTCGCCCACATCAAATGTGAGAGATAAGGCAAGCAAGCATCGTAGATTCATTTGTAAAAAAAGCGGAAAACCAACCTACGCTAAATAGGTGGGTAGCAGTTTTATCTTCAGTTCCTTCGCATGATATCTGTGTGTCGTATTTTGTCAACAGTTATTAGTATGATACTTTCTGTACATACATTTGTAATGAGGCGCAACAAAGTAAATATGAACGTCAAGAACAAAAATAGTTTCATACAGTCGAATCGAGTAAAATCAAACCAAACAATTGCAACCAAGGCAACGTTTTGTCTATAGTCATATATACTTAATCACAATTTTGTTAATGTGTTTCTAGACAGCGGTGAAAGATGGATGTCGAAGTTTTTTTTCTACGCTTTAGGAGAAAGCATACTCATACGCATGTATTGAATACGTGCGCACACTCAAATGAGTCATTAATATACCGCACTGCTTAAACACTTTTAACAACATGATTAATCGTGTTCTCCATAATGCTAGGTGATCGAAACAGATGTCCACATGAATGGAAAAGAAGTCGATATCTTGCATTTTAGTTCTGCCTTTTCCCCGTAAAAATGAAGCACGCATGACAGACAGCTCGGCAAATGAGAGTGTAGGGGGGAAAAACCTAGATATGGCTGTAATATTGGACGGAAAGACCGTTCAAGTGCGCTCTTTCTGCATGCAATGTGTATTAGACACGCCTGGAGTTCGCTCAGTTCGAACCATACAGGGACCGGTGGCAAAACCCCGTCTATTCCATATACACAGGCACGGGACAAGCCCAGCTTTTCTCGTCTAACCTGACGGAGCAGCGTGGACGTTATGAAAGAATCGCCATTGTCCCCCTCCTCCGTCTGCAGTCCGACCCACCGTGAGGTGTCATCTCTCCATACACGGCGGCCATTTGATAAACACATCGTGCGATCTGAGAGGGCTT
>JAWQFJ010001097.1:15000-27500 GCA_034096865.1 Theodoxus fluviatilis | reverse complement strand
ACTGTTCTGAGACTGCGTAACAAGACGTCGTGTTGTATCTTTTGCCTGCGTCGACATGCACTAAATCACCACGAAACTGTTGATTAACAAATGTCGAAGTAGCCATTTCCTCGATATTAGCGATATACCCAATTTTTTAATATACTTTTTTTACTCTTTCTTTCCCGTGGACAACTTCTGGCTTGCACACTACAAAAAACAACTGAAAAAGTCGTTCGGTTGAAGAAATGATGCACTTACTCTGGTTTCTCTCGCAGTCCTGGGATCTTGACAGAGCGATGGGTAATAGCAGCAACCGGGTTCAAACAGAAGAGACACGTCTGCATGACAATGTCTACACTGGCTGAAGGTAGAGCTGGACAAGAGAAGCCAACTGCCGCAGAGCACAGTCAATCAGACACAGACTCCCTGTGAGGGCACTCCCATGCTTTGGCCGCCCTCAGTACATTCTGAAATTGGAGATATTGCAAATGTCGGGGTCCACCTGGTGGAAATGAGCCCTTGCAGCACTTACACAGTTCACATATTGTACTATTTCCCCCTACAACAATGACCATTTTATCTTAAAACGATTGTCTGTTTGTATCCGTGACGCCGAAAGAAATGTCATCAATACTCCTGTTCGTGGTGCTGTTTTCAAGTTTAGAGATGTGGACCTAAATTAGTCTAAACCGCTGCTGCATTGTGAACTTTATCAAGAAGGAAAATATCTTCCTGAAAAAGTACTGTTTGTCGCGAATCATTATGTAATAATTTTTCTGGAAAAATGGATGTTACCACCTAATTTAAGGACCACAATCATGCATAATTTCCTTCATCTGGGGTTCTCCAAAATCCGCACAATTGTTCGCCAATAGCTCCTTTGTTCTAGTGAACACACACACAAACACATACACGCACGCACTCAAGCACGCAGTAACGCACCTACGCACGCACCCACACACGCACGCACGCACACACACACACACACACACACACACACACACACACACACACACACACACACACTTGCACTTCCATGCATTTGTTTAAATCACTTAACACATTGAGCTGTCAGTAGCCTACATTAATTCATCGCGAGAATACAT
Organism: Theodoxus fluviatilis; assembly: GCA_034096865.1. Classification (NCBI taxonomy): domain Eukaryota; kingdom Metazoa; phylum Mollusca; class Gastropoda; order Cycloneritida; family Neritidae; genus Theodoxus; species Theodoxus fluviatilis. The sequence continues at coordinate 26,412 of JAWQFJ010001097.1, read as the reverse complement.
TATAAGCCAGCACCACGGCTGCTATGAAAACCACCACCACCACCACCACCACAACTAAAACAGTTATAACAACAACAACAGCGATAGCGACAAAATCGACAACGACGACAACGACAACCTCTACGGCGACACGACAACGGTGACATGCAAAGCTAAGGTATGACAATTGTGCTTCAATCTAATCTACTGGACGTACACCTGGGTCATCAAACGCCGCTTTTTCAGAGATACAATGCAGACGGGAAGGCGGAGAAAAGATTTAGGAACTATAATTGACGGCGATAGAGAAGGAGTAGATAAACTCTGTGGAAAGGGCTTTTCTCCTATCCCTAATCACAGTCACGAGAAATCTTACATTGGTTTATTTGAAAGCAGTGCGATTCTGCTGCTTCTGGCTCTACATTACACACCCATATCTTGTCTTCACAAATTACAGATCCAACATTCAGGTAAACAATTTACATCAAACCCTCTCGCAAAAATGTGTTGAATGAAACCAAATGGTTTGGAGCGCAGTAGCAACATATATTTAAGTACCAGCGAGTAAATTTGTGTAATCATAGTCTGAGCAGATTCTGGTTGTAACAAATACTTTTCTCCCCCCCCCCCCTTCCCCCACCCCCACCCCCCCACTCCCCCACCCCTCGAAAATAGCTGTACATAGCTGTAGTTGAATAACGACGAAAGGTTCTCGTTTCAATAGTACTGCTAAAAACGGCAAAATAATGCTCATACCTGCATGAGCAGTATGAAAGGGGGAAATTGTGCGAAAGTGATTATTTTCAGGACAAACTATCGCAAATAACGGATAAACTCATCTACGTTTAAAACCAGTTGTTGAATTGCAGTTTTACAAAATAATGCCAGGGATACTGAACATTAATTTTTATTCACTGATGTGAGTGGTATATTAAATATATAAAAAGAAACGGCGATTATTAGCAGCAAAAGAAAAGGTTAAAAACATACGATTATGTTGCAGTACTCGTTTTATGACAGCTAAGAATAAAAAGTAGATACTTATTTGCTTTGAAGTTACGCTGTAGCAATCAATCACGAAGTAAAGTATTCCACAGAACAAAGGCTGTGGCAACACGTATGATTCGTATATTGCAGGAGATGAAGCTTTCATCCACAACTGTATTTGAAGTGTTTCTATGCAAGTATAGTCTGTCGATAATTCTCCGTTCTTTCCCTCAATTTTGCATCTAAATCCTGTTCGGTCCCGAGTGATCTTGCTTGTATATTCCACCTCAGATAATTCAAGTACATCCACGAATATAATAATGGGGTTAAATGAATACACATGAATAAAAAACCGTCAAGTATGTTAAATCTTGAGATGAAAAATTTATCGAAACTCATATATAGCAGTCTTTAAGGGAACAAATGTAGCCATGGCATCAAAGTTTCAAAATGGCGGCGTCTGCAGCATGAGTCACCAGGGCGATTGGTGTGCCTTGGAGTTGATCAGGCAGTGTGTAGTGCACGCACTCATCTTTGCAGGACACAGCTCTGCTCTGATAATGATCTAATGAAATGGAATTTTGATGAGATATGGAAAGAACTTGCGGAAATGTTTCACACTACTCGAAAATTGAGTCAGACGTTGTTCTGAAATAGCATCTTCCTTCTCGCTTTCTCCTTGTGATTCACACCAGAACACACATGTACAAGCCACTCTTATTTTGTCAATAACTTCGTTTTCGAAAAGCTGGATTGTGTATGTAATAAATGAGCAGCCAGTTGTTGGACTCCAGTAAATGGACGTGAGCACATGTACACATGCACGTGCACACGCATGCACGCAGACACGCAGAGAGAGAGAGATAGAGAGAGAGAGGAGTGAGAGAAGGAGAGAGAGAGAAAGATAGATAGATAGATAGATAGATAGATAGATAGATAGATAGATAGATAGATAGATAGATAGATAGATAGATAGATAGATAGATAGATAGATAGATAGATAGATAGATAGATAGATAGATAGGTAGGTAGGTAGGTAGGTAGGTAGGTAGGTAGGTAGGTAGGTAGGTAGGTAGGTAGGTAGGTAGGTAGGTAGGTAGGTAGGTAGGTAGGTAGGTAGGTAGGTAGGTAGGTAGGTAGGTAGGTAGGTAGGTAGGTAGGTAGGTAGGTAGGTAGGTAGGTAGGTAGGTAGGTAGGTAGGTAGGTAGGTAGATAGATAGATAGATAGATAGATAGATAGATAGATAGATAGATAGATAGATAGATAGATAGATAGATAGATAGATAGATAGATAGATAGAGAGAGAGAGAGAGAAAGTGAGAGTGAGAGAGAGAGAGAGAGAGAGAGAGAGAGAGAGAGAGAGAGACTGTGTAAAAGCTGATACTTGTTTTACGTGTCTTGAAAATGCTTACGAAAATGAAGTCAATTTCGTGTACCCGTCTGTGCCTTTAAAGTACAAACAACAGCAACAAACAGCTAGGAGAGTTTCACGTCGCCTTTTTCCAACTTTGGAGGGACGTAAAGATTGAATGATACGCCTGGCTCTTGGTAGAACCTCCTTCACACTGAATTCTTGCCGAATTCTTCCACCATTTTGATCCCATAAAATTATACCATCTACCATCTGATCCAGGCGTATTGTGTGTCGGTCATCAAGGGGAATTTTTGTAGACACGCGGCGCTGCCATGCAGTGCTGTGAGAGCGGAGAGAGAGAGAGAGAGAGAGAGAGAGAGAGAGAGAGAGAGAGAGAGAGAGAGAGCGGGAACTAGGGTCATGATGTGAGTATAGGTGCCTTACCTGGGACTTGCTGCAGCTGTCGTCTTCTGACTGAAACTAAGGGTGTGTTGCAGGCAAATTTCTACCCAAGCTCACAACGTGCCTCGAAGAAGGCGTGGGTAGCTGATTTATGAACTGCAATAGGTAGGCCATAGGCTAATGGAAGACGGGCGATAGCTCGGGGCGATCGACGGCAACGTACATGGGCGACTGACATTGGGTCGGTGGCCATTCATTTTCCACTGGTCTCAGTGCATGTGCGGGACATTATTGGCAGCCGTCATGGCCCTCAGTTGAATACATCAAAAACTGTCATCGCCGCCTGTGTTTGTTCCCGACTGAGCCCGGGTGTTTGTAAGGGCAGGGAGCTGGGAGAACTACGGCCCGGCACAAAGACGGAGACTTCGTCTTTCCCAGCCCTTTGTCCCACCAAAACGCTGCCCTCGCTCCAAGCGCTCGGCCGTCCTCCCCCCACGTTTGACTCCGACACGAAAAGGAAAATCCGTGAGTCAACACAGTGGTTGGCGAAGCCATTAAAAGCCGCCTTAGCGAGCGCGTTGCTTTTGTGGCCGAGGAAGTTTTCTTCATCGTCGATACAACGATGATGTCGACGTCTTTGGCGGGATCTCTCTTTCACCCGTGTTTGCTGCGACTTCTTTGGTCGCAGTTGAATCGGTTTGAGTAAATCAAGACCACAAGGTAATTTCTTTTGTGTACAATGAGAGAAATGAGCGGGGTTTCGTCACGCTGTCAGCTCCCAAAGACTTCTGACGGATCCCGTAATCGATGGTTACTCCTTCCGGACTACAAAGATGCTTCTGTGGTGGCCACGTGCCGCTAATCCCTGGCAAATATATGGTAATCTTCCTGGTTTCACTCTGCGTCACAGTGTCGACCTCGTCTGTTTGAGAAACCTACTCCGTCACTTTTTGTCTTGTGGCCAGAGGAAGATTTCCCCCGAGACGGCAAAGGAACGCACAGCCGCAAGTCAACACGCGCGGCTTGAGGAGCGAAGGAAGCGAACGGATTCTTCCTGCATCCCTCCTTTCGCCTCCCTCGTCTCTGTCGGAAATAGGCAGGATCAGCTCTGAGATCTCCAGAGGAAATAGTCGGATGACCACGGACAACAGCGAAGAATCTGACTAAAGAAAAAGGAAAAGATGAGCGGACTTTTCCAATTAAAGAAATCAAAAGTCTGAAAATTTGAACATGGGTTTTGCAGTGTTTTGAACCCTTGTTATAGAGTTTGCAAAAGCGCTATCTGAGAATCTCTCATACGTTAGGAGAAAGCCCGAGAAATGCAAAATCCTGAATTGAATGAAAAATGCGATCAAATTGAATTTTTCGGCATGTCTTTTAACAAAGAAAATTACAACCAGTAGGGAATATTCATATTAGTTTCGTGTAGCTGAAATGGCGTTTATTTTAATTGAATAAAAGCTACCTGCTTTATCACGCAATCATTGTTAAACGAATCGGACGAAGAAAAACTTATAGTAACCGGCAGAATTCTGAGTCAGTTTAAAGCCGTGTGACAGATGATTCGTATGTTTGAAGAAAATGAAACTTTTACTTTAATTCGCCCTTCTCTACATAAACCTCTGCAGAGCCCTACAAGTAAACTGTTTTTCCACTGCGTGAAACTATTCACTATTTTTTCATGCAAAAATACGTCATGCTTTGAATGGATTTGTTCCATGATTTTCATCTTGTTTGTCTCTGTCACAGAGTCAACTTCTGAGACAAATATAATATGGTTATCCAGAACAAGATGGCAACATCTGTTGCTGATCTAGCTTGCGATTATCTGGTCAATGAACCTGTGAAACGCTTTCGCGGACGAGAAATTGTGCATGCAGCACCCAGGCTCGACAAACGAGCGTGGCAACTACGAGGAAACAAGGTTTTTTCTCGCATAACATTTCGACAATGATCCAACCAAACTGCATCCGATTACAAAAAATGATGCCAACGATACAAAAATGACTTGACTGTGGTCTTATCAAGGCGGAAATATCTTGCTAAGATAACAATTAGGTTTCAGATTGCCATATGCTGGATTTGTCTAAAGTTGTAGTGCTGCAACAGAGCTACTCCCCAGATAAGGTAAGACGTAGATTGTGACGAGGCGTTCTAAGCCAAAAAAAGTTTTCTACGTATCTATCTTCAACAGCATGACTGAAAGAAAATTGTCATTTCGCAGGCATTCGCGTACGAGGCATGATAGAAATACTGGAAATATATCGACAAACATCCCAACGTTTAGGGGCAAAATGATGTTGAGAATTACGAATACGGTGAAACGTACCGTATGCAGAAAACAATGCGGGAAAAAATTATGGCAGGTCGGCTGATGCTTACTGAAATGTAATAACAACGGAGTTCATAAGCAGTCGATGAAAACATCATCGATGCCTATAGTATCGGATGAGGATGACAGAAATCGAGTATTTCGATGAAATTTATTATTCTAATCTACCAAACATGTTAATAGTTGTGATATAAATTGTCGAAGACTTTTCAACAGCAAGCTTGTTTTTCCAACACGGTTATTTCACACGGAATATTACCTATACTAATCGTCTCAAAAATACCAAGTATTACACCTACGCATAACCTTGGAAAGGGCGTCGCTCGGATTCCTCTCTGTAGCCTCTTTATTTATTTCGTGTTGTTGCATCTTTTTTCATCCAGGTCATTGCACACTTTGTACTTGTGCATTGCAATTTGAAATCCAGACGCACAAAGAGCACTTTCTCAGATGGAAGCAATACTATTTTCGTTTGTGTCAACTCCAATGGTCCGTATCTATTAACAATCATACATTTCACTGGAACGATTATTCATGATTACCGAGTTTTAAAGAATTGTTTATCTAGTGCACACTGGAGTGTGGTATTGCTTTGCAAGTGGCAGCTGTGTTGGTAGCAGCTTTCCCCCAAGTTTCCCACATTGCTACCTTGCAGGACGCAACGGGGAAATTTTTTAACACAGATGCATGCCCTGCAGTGTATATATATATATATATACTTTTCAACAGTGCTCACATTTTATTCGCCATAGCTACAAAATAAATGTGGACATCTGTTCGTTTCCATTCTCGCCAACAAGTGTAGATGTATATATTTTGTAAATGCCTTTCTTCGTCAATTAGTGCATGTGTGTACTTTGTTCTTGCACGGGAATGTATTTTTCGCATCGTTGAGAGAAAATGTGAGAAATGCACGATATCAGAGAACGAAACACAGAGGAAATAGCAATGATATTGTTGACTCTTGTTTGGTAGGGAGTAAATGCAGAAAATTTTAACGAAAGAGAGAGATAGAGAGAGAGAGAAAGAGAGAGAAAGAGAGAGAGAGAGAGCGAGAGAGAGAGAGAGAGAGAGAGAGAGAGAGACAGAGAGAGAGAAAGAGAGAGAGAGCGAGCGAGAGAGAGAGAGAGAGAGAGAGAGAGAAGGGGGATTTTTTCACATTAGTTAACATTTTGAAAAGTGTTACTAACACGAATAAATCAGTCCGTATATGATCACGCATCAAAACATCCGCAGATGTCATGTGGAAGTCAAAGTCCGACAGAGATAAGTAATCCCGTCACTCTGGGAGCAGGCTGATAGCAACAAACGTACCATAGAGATATACATGTTCACCGGGGCCCACTCTTAGCTGGCAAAGGGAAGGAGGAGGAGCAAGAGGGAGGAATATGGCAAGGGGAATGGAAAAGCGGAGAGACATGGAACAGAAGACGCAAACAGAGGGCGGACTTCAAAAATAAGGAGGGGCACGGAACGAGTGATAGGACACAAGAAGCAGCCATGGGTGGAGGAGCGACGCACGGGGTGTGATAGGCATCTTCGCCCCCAGCCTCCTGTTTGGGGACTTCAGTATAAATCAGCCCTATCGTGACACCATCATCCCCTCCTTCCTCGCGTCCCCGCTACCACGGCGCCATTGGCACCTTGCCAGCAGATCGCAGTCACCAGAGGGCGGTAGCAGCAGCACTCCGCACCATCTCCACCAATTAGAAAAGAGGATCTCGCTTCCAGCCAATGGGAAGAGCTTTTTACGGACCATAAAAACAAAGCTTCTGGAACGAAGCATTGCCCCGTCAACCACTCCCGTTCCTACTTGCTTCACCCCCACCAATTTTCCCTCTGCGACACACGTAGCAACTGGCTGCCGGACACACTACCAGAGATGAAAGCAAAGTTCTGTCTTTGACGAAACGTGCGCATTGATAATAAACAATCTAGATGCTCTTCCCCTCTCTGTAATTGATTTAGAGCAGCAAGGTAAATAAAAGGGGGTATTGGAGTGATTCAACGGCGTAATCACCCCCATTATAGCAAGCGATGAAACCAGGAGCGACTACTCTCGAGGGCCAGCTGTGAAGACCGATGGAGTCCCTATGTTCAGCTCCGAACCAAGCTAGTGTTGAACTCTCTCTCTCTTCAAAGGTGGACATGATCACTGGTCCTCATCAGTGGCCAAATGCTATGTCCAGGCGTATGCGGATACAATGACCACCGTCAGTCAAAGTGACCAGCTGTTTTCCACTTCTAAGCGTATGATTTTGTCCACGTCTCCTCCTCGGTTAATCATAGGTCCTTCATTCAATCGCCAGTGGTGTGTTTTTAGTCTCTAGAAAATGAAGGACAAAAGCAGAGTCTGATATGCTTTCAACCATGCACACATGTTTTCTGATATGAAAATTGTGACAGAAATTTGTCGTTTAGGTTTCAGTCCTAGAAGTGCCGTGCACATCCATCGCTCTTCATGCTACGTCCTTGTCTTCAAGTCTGGTTCCACTGCAAGCAACGCCTGTCTCCAATGAGTAATGCGCGATGAGCATTTTCATTTGGACAAGGGTTGCTTGACCGTTATTAAAAAAAGCAAAAGTAACCATCGTTTACGTTTGTTTTCAGTTCATCATGATTAAAAATGGAACGATAATGTGGGAGACTGACGAAACTTGCAGTACGATTACGATGTAGATTACTCAACTGGTACATATTTCTTTTGGTCAAATTAAAGACGAATTTTAACTCCTTTTGGAAGACACTTCAGGTTTAGAACCGAACTGGCCGAGACGAATCAGCGACCTCCAGAATTCTCGTCCGAGTGCTTTGAGATTCTTGACGAATGCTGTCCAAGTTGACTATTTATAGATGACGCTACTCATAGTCCTGTGTGTTGTGGATCCAAATAAATTGTATTAGAAGATACGAACTAGTTGTGCCTGGGATGCTGCTTGCCTTCCCATCCGCCAGCCTCTCTGGTTGTCTGTCTGGTTGCCTGCCTGACTGTTTGTCCGCTTGATTACCTACCTTCCTGACTGCCTTCTTGCCTTTCTGCCTAACTACCCGCCTAACTGGTCGTCTGCCTATCTGCCTGCCTGTCTATTTTCCTGTCTAGCTCCGTCCTTGCCTGTCAACCTACCTACTTGCCAATCTGTCTGCCCATCTGCTTGCTTGCCTGTCTGCCTATCTGTCTGTTTTTCTGTCCGTCTATCTGCCTACCCTCCACACTGCCCGCGTGCATGTCTGCCAGCTTAACATCCTGCCAGTGTGAGATTGCAAGGGCCTAATCGCGGAGCGTGTCGAGAAGATGGTGATGCAAACTGTCGTCATGGCGACGCAATGGCCATTGCTAGTGCTGCTTCCTCCATTTACATTTGCACTGGTCACGGGTCGCTGGCACTCGCGCAGTTCAGGACGTCCAGCATCGAGAATGAACCTTGGCGTTTCCCTCAGACACCGGCTGACGTCACCGAGCGTATGGGTATTGCATGCATTAAGAACTATTTTCGTCCTTCAAACCATGACTCAATGCACGTCCTTAGGCTGACCCTCCAAAACTTGCAGAAAGATGAAGAGAGAAAAAACAAGCAAATTTTAAAAAGAGTTCTTATTGGAAAATGGCCCTGATAGTATATGCAAACTGAAAGTGGATGATTTTAGTGTGGAATCAAGATAATGATTCGGTTATTACTTCACCCTCCATGTGTATAACTGCTATTATTTCATTGTAATTCTGATTGATATCGTAAACGTCCACATTTCGTTTAGTGCTTGGCCGTCTCAAAGAACGTCGAAGGACTGTGTAGTGAGATGAACTTCATGGCACCTGCTTGATCAATGAGGACACTATATTGGACTCCTTTGCATACCTGACGCGTCTACATAGAACGTTGTGTGGACACGTGTTTGAAATGCCAGGGACGACTTGAGACAGGCCTGGTGAGGGACGGCATGTCGTTGATGATCACACGCACGTTGCTGTGGGACTTGGTCCCCCACACACCACGGAGATAAGCTGGGACAACTCAGTATTACAGCATGCACGGGATGACACCTGGGGAACAGAGGCCACTCCAAGAGACGCCGCTTTTACTTACCTGTGTTACGGTCTGGAGGTGCACTTGCCTTGCTCCTTGGTGGTCTTCAGGGATCTCCTCTACAGTGGCCGCTCTCCACTTCCCCTGTGGTGCCGTGTAATGAAGCCTCCTTCCAAGCTGGTTTTTTGCCTCCCACCATGGCATCCGTTGATCGTTTTTGATGTCTTCTACATTCACAGTTTTACCTTTCCTTTCCTTCCCAGTGTTTTGCAATCTTCAGTACTCTTTCCAGACATCGTAGCTAGGTACATTAGGTCTTTGGACATCCTCTGCTGCGTTAAATCGCTCAGTCGCTTCTCTCTCTCCCAAACTTTATTATCGTTCCCGGAACTCTTTCGAGACTTGGTCATCTTGAGTGAAATTGCATTCAAAGCTGTTCTCATTTTTACATTGGCTTTTCCTAAAATATTCCATTCACTTTTTTGCATGTTTTGGATGAGTTATTTCTATGTATCGACAACTCATCACCTTGCCTTTCATGGCCGTCTCTGAAACTCCACCCTCCCATCTTTCTTCTCCCTCCCTCCTTTCCTCTCCTATTTCCCCCTCCTCGTTTCCTTCCCTCCTCTTCTTCCGGCTCCTCCCCTGTGCTGCACAGCCCCACCCCAACCGCCTTCATCCCCCTCCCCCTCCTACCCGTCCTGTTTCTCATCTACCACCCCTCCCTCCTCCCCCTCCCACCCGTCCTGTTTCTCATCTACCACCTCTCCCTCCTCTCCCGATCACCGTCCGCTGCACGTGCTGTCCGTGCTACAACGAGGACGATCCAGGACCCGGCTTGTCATGAGGATTCATCCCGTGCCCCACACAATGGTAAGAACGACCCCCTGGGACACAGGTGTGGGGGGTGGGGGGACAGCAGCCGGGACACGTGGGCCTGAGGCTCCGCCGTCTTCGGGGTGGACGGAGTGCAGATCACGGGTGAAGGCTCGTCGCGAGGAAACCGTGCGCACTCCAGAGTCCCGGCACGCGCCTTATCTTGCGATACATCGGGGTGCAGAGTGCGGGGTGCCGTGGGGAGGGAGGGGTGGGAAAGGGGTAGGGAGATGGGATAGAGGGGTGTAAAAAAGGTTGGGAAGAGGGGGGTGGAATGGAGATGGCTCTGGGTTAGGGAAGAAGGGGGGTGGGTGTGAAAAACTGGGAGTAGAATAAAGAGATAGGAGGGAGTGGGGTGTGAGGTGGAGGGTGGCTGATGAATGGCTCCCTAGAGAGAGGGAAGAAAAAATTGAAACATCTAGATAATTGAAAAGAGTATTTTTGATTGTAGGATCTAGATTAAGGATAAAAAATCCATCATTGTACTTTGACCCTTCTCTGGCTTCTTTGCAAACGTGTGCACACAAATACCCAAGGTTCGAAGTCGGGGAAAAAATGTCGTATTCGTTACTCATACTGCCAGCTTCAAGAAAAAGATCACTACCTTTGAAGTCACTGTTACGAAAAAAACAAACGAAAACGTTTTTCCCTACGAAGATAATCGTTACCAAATAACCAGGTTTTTTTCAAAGTAAGGAGCAATTCGTCTCTGTGTGTTTGCTGGTAAAAGTTTGATGAAATACGAAAACTTTAGTTTTATAGTAGTAGTACATGTGGTCTACTGGACATTGCTTGTCCTTCAGATGCTTGTTTTGTGTGTGTGTCTTGAAAAGATAGTCGGGGCTTGAAATAAAAGCTTACGTCAGTGATAAATTTGACAAAAGGACTTGTAAACAGAGCAAACATCAGTATATGAGCTTTTTGTTTCAATTCCATGATTTTCAAGCATGACCGCGATAGAACTTGGTCAGGGAATGAATAACACGCATTCATTTAATTACACATAACCAGCACCCATCAAAACAAAACTCGAAAAAAAACTTGAGACGCTGTGTTTAGCATAAAATAATGTTGCAACGGCACATAGCAAGAAAAGAGAAATCACAGACTTTGCGATCCTCAATGAAGAATTGCTCGACCTTGTCAAGTTTGACACGATGTCAATACTTTTCGCATTGATCAAACTGAAGTCGTAGTCGGATCACCAGATGCGCAGTACTCAAGGATAAACCAGGCAGCACTTGTATTTATCTGAGGTCAGGCACAGTACTTCCACTGAAGGAGCAGGGCTGATGGCGAGAAAGCGAGGAAACGAAGGTGAGCTACTCCTACAACTCGGCGCAACAGCCAGAGGGAGAGGGTGCAGGTGGAAGAGCGCGAGTCAATAAGTCCTGGAGAGATACTGCCAGGTCTGGGGAGCAAAGGTCCGTAGCTTGGAGAGGTCTGGGCTCTGTCATAA
>JAWQFJ010001097.1:0-12500 GCA_034096865.1 Theodoxus fluviatilis | reverse complement strand
CAGCTGGAGTGTCGCCCCAAGGTGACGTCATGCTCTGTCTTCGCGCTGATTGGATAACTTTTTGTCGGTGGGCGGAGCCTGGTGTCCGCAGAGGGAGCACTTCCTGTTGTCCCCTTTGGTGGCTGCCGGTCCACAGGCTTCAAGACTGCAGCTTCTCTGTCCCTCCCCCTGTCCTCCCTCCGTGCCTCCCACCCCCTCTACCTCTCTTCCCCTTCGCCGTCCTTATTTCTTCTCCTCAGCAGAGTTTGGTAATAGTGTGTGCCATTTCTCGATTTCCTCATGAGGATTCTGGTCCACCGTGTTTGTGTCGCAACGTCTCCCGCATAAAGAGAACGTTTTCGTAAGTTTTAACGTCATGATTTGACAAAGGCAGTCGTCGAAGCTCTTTCTGCATTTGTTTAGTCTGTGATGGTCCGCCATGTTTGAGTGTCGATGTAAAAAAGTGCATACAAAACCCCTCTCAGGAATCAATCAAACTGCATTTGCTATCCACTGATTCATTCCTTTCTACAGTGTTTAATGCCTTGCCTTCGCTTTGAATGCCACGCCAAAGTTTTATTATGTTACATTGAGTACTGTTTTGGAATCAGTAACTGTTCCAGTGGGCAAAAGAAGGGAATCCAACTGTCGCTTTGTCTCAATCTCAATGTTGCTGTGCATCTGCCTGTCTTTGTTCTGTCTCTCCGTCTTTCTGTCTGTCTGGATCCAATTGCATTGCCGTGTACCTGTGTGCGAGTGTGTGTGTGTGTGTGTGTGTGTGTGTGTGTGTATGTCCGTATGCCTGTGTGTATGTCCTTGTATGTGTGTGTGTGCGTGCGTTCATGTGTGTGTGTGTGCGCGTGTACGTGCGTGTGTGTGAGTGTTTCTGTTGCTGTGTGTATAACTCTTTGCCTTCTCTGTTCTCTCTCTCTCTCTCTCTCTCTCTCTCTCTCTCTCTCTCTCTCTCTCCTCCTCTCACTCTCTCGCTGCCAACTGGGTCGGCAGGAGGCTACGCGGTGCAACTTTTTCTTGCCGCGGCTGTGAATTTGTATCTATCTGTGGAAAAGACAGAATTGAAAACACAAGTGTGTTTTGTTTGCAGAGCCAGCTGGGGGTTCAAAGCCTGTCGCTCGTTCCTAATCCCAGGAAACTTTAGTCGCCCTTTGGACTTATGCCTCCGTCTGCTCCTGCCCCCTTCCGTCCTCCCCACTCCACCCCCGTTTCACCCCCTTCCCCCTCCCCCCGCAGGGGTCCCTAATGAGAGACGGCATTCCCCCTCTCTCTAACGAGCCTCCAGGTTGGTTACTTACATATCATGTGACCTTTGTCGGTTTTCGTTTCATGTCAATCCCCCTCTACTCCGGAAGCCGAGGCAGGGCAAAAAAGACAGGGCAAAAAGACAGGGCGGGCGCCAAAACTGAAAGTGAGGCGTCAGGCGCTTCACCACTCCAGCCTTGCCCGCCGTCTGTCCGTCCCGTCTGCCAACATTTCTTCATCCTCTACTTCTCCTACCCTCACCCTCCCTCATTCCCTCTCTCATTCTCCTCTATTGCCCCCCCCCCCCCCCCCCCCCCCCGCCCCAAGCATCAAAAGCATCCTTCTCCTTTCTCTGTTGCGTGGATTGACGTATCCGCAAAATTTAACTTCAGACGATTCAAAGTAGATTGGACTCAGAATTAATTGTCTAAGGGATTCGTCCATTGCTGGGAGCTAATGTAGAAGAGTAGAGAGAGAATTGGTTTTTAATTTGAATGGGTCTTTGAGAAGATCAGCCATTAGTTCTGTCGGCTGCCATGACTATTTTTTCAAGTGGTGCTCTGTTGTGGTCATGATGGAGTTTGAGAGACAAGGAATAATCAAATTCAGAATGAAAATACTCTAGAAGTACATCATACGAGTACGTGAAATATGTGTAAACGAACCAAAGACCCTACCAATTCAATACACGCACGTACACACGCACACATACACACACACACACACACACACACACGAACGCGAGCGCGCACGCACGCACTTACACACAAGCACACACACACACACACACACACACACACACACACACACACACACACACACACACACACACACACACGAACGCACACACCACAGTTTCTAACCCATCATCATTTATGCGTACTCCTCTCCCCACACCCCCAACCCCCCTCCTCCCCCCACCCCCTTCCCCGAAAACAAAAGAGAGAAAAAAAATTACATTTGTTTTGTGATGACGAGCAAAATGGGAAAATGCAGAGCGTCGTCTTCCCCTCCCTCCAGACTCTGCAGCCTTCCTCTTTCTCCCTCGAACGTCTGGCAGCGCTAAGCCCCGGATGTTATCTCCCTTGAGCCAGTCTGGGGCCGCGTCACTTCCGCTGCCTGGTAAGCCGCGTCTTCTAAGGTTCCCAGTGTGCACTGCGAGGGTTCCGGCAGACTCTGCTAGAGTCGAGTTTCCCACCTTGAGTGACCAGAAATCCAACTGCCAAAACAGAAAGTCTTTGTCAGCGTTGGCATCAAGGGCTGTTCTGTGCTGGTGAGTGTGCTGGTCAGTGTGCTGGTCAGTGTGCTGTCAGTGTGCTGGTCAGTGTGCGAAAACAAATGGACACATTGACACAATAGTGGACTATGAAACATTGGACGCTTTTTTGGTCATTTAAGGAGTTTCAGGAATAAACAAAAATGATAGCAGTTTTGCACAGTAATACGGGTTTGCATTTCAAAGTCAAACTCTATAATTACTCAAATAGGCCTTCAGTGACTGGATTTAGTCTGTTGTCAAGGAAATGTACATTACTTTAATTCGTCTGGTAGAGGTCAGTAAAAGTAAATGGATCATAACGATAAATACATCTCTAGCGAAGATCACCCTTATCATCGTATACCAATTATCTTCCGAAGTGGATTCGACAGAAGCAACTAAACGCCAAAATAAAAATTTGACAGAATGGCCGCATAGTAGGTTTTAATACAAACTTTTCATGATATATTAATGACGTAACCCTTCACTATGCAAGCGCACTTACTGCACTGACCCAAATAGCATAGCATCAAATTAATACAAAGTGGAAATCCCAGCATGCTCCGTTGGAGGTCCCAGCATGCACCACAAAGGAAGCCGTCATCCGTTGGACGCTTTCCCAGCATGCACTGCATGACGTCACTTCCGGTCGATGGCGTGGTTTTCAAAGCATGGCACTCGATTTTGTCAGACAGGCCGATGTTTGCTTCTTTAAGCTCCCAGAAAGTCAGTTTACACATGATGCCTGAAATCTGAGTCTATTTTCTACAGTGGAGTTAATGCAACAGGATAATGCTGTGTCCTTCACAGGAATTTTGGGGTCAAAGAGTGTTCTTTTCCGCCATGATGCCATGGACACAAGCGTATACACATACACGCAATACGTATGTGTATATGCTTGTTATTGGCTGTATGTGTATACGCTTGTGCATTGCGTGTATGTTTATACACACGCTCGCGTACACACACGGACGCACATTCACATCAATCAGTTCATGCACATGTTCACACATACGCGTATTTTCATGCACATGTACACACATACGCGTACACAGTACTGAAGGGTGGATGAGATATAGTGAAATAGGGGCCGAGAGGCACGGACGGATTCACAAATATGATGTGGAGAGAGAGAGAGAGAGAGAGAGAGAGAGAGAGAGAGAGATAGATAGATAGATAGATAGATAGATAGATAGATAGATAGAGAGAGAGAGAGAGAGAGAGATTGATTGATTGATTGATTGTTTATTTTCGGCCGACGACCCACCATTGCAGTAGTATAAACATATGTACAAATTTAAAACAGTTCCAAGAAGCAAGAATTACACTAGGATAGCATTATGTGATGAAAAGAAGCAAAATATCAATATTTGCCTATACATAAAAACTTTTTAAAAGGATTTTGGAAACGCGTGCTTACGCGCGCGCACACACGTACACATACAAATTCATCTGTACATATGTCATTCCTTTGATACAACTGTATTCTGTTGTTGCATATTACTTGATGGACAATGCTCCTTTGTTATTCACTTAAAGTCTATGGTGCTACTCGCCAAATTGTACCCATCATCACTGGTAAAAGGCAGTGACCGGCCTTAGCATGCTTACTTCTGTATGGACATTGATATTTCTTGTATCAGCTGAGTGCGCAATTTGAACGCATAATGTATGTACATAGCCACATCTCTATTTCTTTGACAGTATTTCCATCTATCAAATGCTTTAATTGAGAGTGTGAAGACAGTACCATATGTTTGGCAATATATTTTTCTCTCAGCTCTTTATATCTAACACAATGTAGGATAAAGTGCTTTTCATCATGTATTCTCTCTTTACAGGATGGACATGCATTATTTTCGCTTTGATTCTTTGCATAGCGCTTATTCGTGCCAAGCGAGTTGAGACCCATTCTGAATCGGATGAAGGTATCTCTAAACTTCTTAATTGTAATATCATTGAGATATCTTTCACCCATAATCCTACTTTTGTATTATCTGTAGAATACAAATCTCTCCCTTTCATTGATTTTTGATGCCCATTCCTGATGGTAACAGTCTCGTAATCTCTGTGTTAGATTTCATAAGAAAGTCTAAGAGAGAGAGAGAGAGAGAGAAACAGAGACAGAAGAGAACAAGAGAGAGAGAGATACAGAGGCAGAAGAGAACGAGAGAGATAGAAAGGTAGAAGGAGACAGAGAGAGACATAGAGAGAGACAGAGAGACATAGAGACAGAAAAAGACAGACAGAAACAGAGACAGAAAGACAGAGAAAGAGAGAGAAAGAGAGAGAAAGAGACAGACGGAGAGAGACAGAGACAGAGAGAGACAGGGAGAAAGACAGACAGAGAGAAAGACAGAGAGAAAGAGAGAGAGAGAAAGAAAGAGAGAGAGAGAGAGAGAGAGAGAGAGAGAGAGAGAGGAAAGTGGACGTGGAGATGAGAGAAGTAACCTTCAATCAGCACAGCCATGCATCACCCAGGTTGCCTTGTGCTGTGGGGGGGACCGTCCCTGGACCACTTCTTCAGAACTTGACGGAGCACTGGAGGGAAGGTTCTGACTTGCCAGAGTGGACAAAGCACACTGGTCCGTCATGCGGAGAGCTAGAGGACGACACATTCAGTGAGGGCAGAGGGCCACGGCTTTCAAAAGGCGTCGTACGAAGGAAGTATTGCCCCTCCCTATGGTCGTTTTCTGTCGTACAGACACCTCCTCGGCGATGGTCGCTTCTATGTTAACATTAATTTTGATTAGAGGTACTATTAATGGCAACTGATGAAGATTGTATCCTGGATGTTCGACACAGAGTATTTTATGGGCGAAATTCAACAGTTTGAAGAAGGAGTTCAACTGTCATATATATCCCTTTCCTTGCTGTTGTCAAACAAGACCCACACATGCTTGCTTCCATGCTGGCCATATGCAGTCTTCTGTTGAACAACGTGTGATATGCCTCTCACCTGCTAAACCCTGGATGGTGTTTGTGAACCTTGTGGCGTATGTTGTACAGGCGTAGTGAGACAAAACAGCAAACCGTTTCAAAGAGGAACGCTTGCGGCGGGGACCAGGAGAAAATAAGTATCGGGGCTCTGCTGCTGTCCTCTCTGCTTCGGATGAAAGCGAGGTGAATGTTTGACCATCGAAATGGCGTGGACGCACTGCAAACTCTTTCAAGTGACGATGGTAAAGGTTTAGGATAACATAACTTAGGAAACTTGCCAAGCACACTACATTCAATTAAGCAGGCAAAACGAATGGAATCAAGCAACCTTTGCAAGGAAAAGTATCACACAAAAAGACAGTTGACACCATACTTCAGACGAAAACAGAAGAGGACAAGAAACTTCCAGAGCAGCAAGACGACTGACGAGCTTCAGAGGAAGAGCCCTTCGTCTTCAAGTGTTTCGGCCATGTCTTCCTGACACTCATGGGGAGGTGGAGGGTGGTGGTGGTGGTGGTGGGGGGATGGGGTGTCACAACTGCATGATAACCTCAGGTGCCCGTCAGTCACTAAAATGGCCAGTCCTTTAATTTCCCGAAGTCCAGGAATGCTATCCAAGAATACTGTTGCACAAGACAATAGAGAAAACTGTACACAATAAAAAAAACACATTGAATGGTCTGCTGTGTGCTTGACAGTTTGTGCCAATAAACTGAGCGATTCTTTTTTTAACTAAGGGGAACAAAATTATTGCAAGGTGATGGCCCTCACTGGAGAGTTTGTTTATCACAAAAGTGAAATGTACGACCCTAAAATACAGACTGATTATCAGCAAATTGACAAAGTGCACCACCATTATTTGCAAGGATTGATATGGTGTGAATGCACGTAAGTGTTTTCGAATTCTGCAGCACAAAGAGTGAAGGTACGGGCAAAAACATTCAAAAGGATCAGGAAGTTATACATGTCCAAGTTGTTGTTGTCGTTTCGTTAGCAATTATCTATATAGTAGTAAGTTTATTCTTTCGCCCTAACGCCCTTAAGGCAGAAACTCCACAGGAACGAATGATCAGAATAAAAATTTCCTGACATAATAGAAGCAAAACTGATCATGAACACGAAATTTCATTTGGACATGCTTCAGATTGAGATGACACACATGCATGTGTCCCTCGGTCTGATCGCTCCGATTCTAAATCCTCCATGGTAAAATACCAATGCTGTTTCTCAGCTTGCACCGTCTCAAGCATGTGTCACAAGACCTGGCTGGGCGCCATGCAGAACCAATTTTAGTCCATGGTGCACAGCGCACTTCTACCTTTGTCTGAATGACCTTGCTGACGTCATGGACGGTTGAGATCGGGTCACGTGACGCAGCTGGGGCCTACATCAAAGGACGCCACCAAGTCTGCTGCCAGGCGTCGCTGTGTTGCATCACGTGATGTGGCGTGACCAATAGCAGTAGCCCGGGGGCAGCCCGCGGGCAGCAGCGCATGGAGACTGCTGGGAAGGAGAGGGTCCGGGAGGAGTGGGATGGAGAGGAGAAAAGGCAGGAAGGAAGATCAGGACAACTCTGCGACTGCCAACGGGACGGGAAGTCGATTGCTACTTTAAAAAATAGGGGATTAAGCGGGTGATGAAGTAAAAATGGAAGACTGAGCTTTGGAAAGTCGATGTGTGTGTAAGGCGGTGACGGTTCAGGATCCAATAGCAGCAAAGCAAGAGGGGGAGTAAGGACGGGCGGAAACTGGGCGAAGGAGAGAGGAAGCAAATAAAGATACGTAAAAAGTTGGTTGACTGCAGAAGTGACAAAAGGAAAAAGAAGGGAAAATTTAGTTGGAGAAGTAGAATGCTTCAAAAGAAATATACAAAGCGAAGATGGAACAAAAAGGGTCAGGGGAAAACTGGGGTTGGTGGGGTTGGTGGGGGGTTGGGTGGGGATAAGAGTGGGGGAAGATGGAAATGGTAGCAAGGGGAGATAAAACTCGCAGATGTTGAATGAGGAAAAGGAAAGAAGAGAAAGTGCCAGAATTGGTGCAATGTGCGCGGAGAACCACGAACCCTGTTCTAAAATGATACCGTTATTATCATAATTGGTAGACTCTTAAGAACTTCATTAATATTCTCAGTCGTATATGGTTCATGAACAATAGTAATTAGAATTTGTCATATTTCCTACATTATGGCAATAGAGCAACCAAACAGTCCTGCACCTCATTACCTTGAACCCCCACGCGGAGAAAAGTGGCAAGGCTTTGATGCATGGGTCTTGACAGGGGCCTCGTGGCACATTCTCCGTCAGTAAAGCAGTGCTCCAAGCGGCCGTTTCGTACAGTGTGTAGGGAAGGCACTCAGTGTATTACCTGGATCGCATTTTTGCTTTGTTGGCCCGTTTCGTGTCCGAAGAGGGCACTAGACGTGTCGGGTCGGGAAGGACGACCGCGTGGCTACGCAATCACGATCTTGTGACCAGGGGGTAAGGCGCAAACCGCCTTGATCCTAAGTAAGGATGACGAGTCGTTATATAAAGCAATACGTTTAACTGGTTTTGAGGGCTGTTTCCACTAGTCAGCTGATGAGGACGGGCACCCCCATCGTCCCCAATAAAGACAGTATTCCACTCCATCATTTTAGAAATTTTCCGGTTTACTCTGCATTTCCATCTTCAGCAAACGCTATCGTAAATCTTTACACTTTTTAAAGAACGAGGGGGAAATATTCGTGCATGTGATTTTTCCATTCGACTGAAAAAGTTATCTCGCTCTAAGTTAGTAGATAACAAGGCCGAATACACGAGATCACAACATGAAAACTCTTCACTGCAAGAAAGGAAAGCACGTAAAATCTATTTTGCAGCTGACCGCGTAGAGGAAAGGCTTTCACTATTTTCTGTCCCAGGCCTGCGGCATCCTCATCAAGCATGTCCTCCTGTAGAGATGAAAACAGACAGCACGGACTGCTTCTAGCAGAATTGCAATGATACTCTCTGTTTTCTCAAGAAATGATACTCATTGTTTTCTCAAGAAATGATACTCTCTGTTTTCTCAAGTCACAATTGCGCAGCCCCCCCCCCCCCCTTTCCCGATAATACCAAAAGTAATATAAAAACGTTTTAAAAAGTCAGAGCCCCTAAAGAATAACTTTAATCTTCCCTTCGACACGGACACAGTTGGAAAAGGAGGTACTAAAACTTTCACAGCCTCCATTCAGTTTTGTTTATAGATACACATTATATGAGTTGTTACATATAACATGTGTGCGTCAAATGCATCCGCGCACGAAAGTGGGCGCATGTGTGAACATGCATTGGTGCTATGACGTGCAAATATGCGCGAGCGCGCGCGTGCGCGTGCGCGTGTGTGTGCGTGTGTGTGCGCGCGAGAGAGACAGACAGACAGACAGACAGACAGACAGACAGACAGACAGACAGACAGACAGACAGACAGACAGACAGACAGACAGACAGACAGACAGACAGACAGACAGTCAGACAGACAGAGAGACAGACGGTCAGACGGACAGATGGACAGACAGACGGACGGACGGACTGACGGAGACGGACGGACGGACGGACGTACGGACGGACAAGCAGGCAGAAAGACAGAGAAACAGACAAATAAGCAAATGAACAGACAGAAAGACGGACGGAGAGATAAACAGGCAAACGAGTGGACAGACGTACACACACATGAGAGCAACGTGCGCTCACACGATTCCAAACCCGAGAAAGGCACAGGAAAGTATGAACAAAGTCATGTGTTGTGTGGTTCATCTTTGCGTGTATGTGTGTGTATGAGCGTGCTTGTGAACGTACATGTATGCATCCGCACACAGACTGTGCATGCGTGTGCGTGCGTGTGAACAGATGCTTCCACACACAAACATAATATTTGTGTGTGTGCGTGTGTAGGCCTACGTATGATCCCCACACGTACACAAACTGTGTGTGTGTGTGTGTGTGTGTGTGTGTGTGTGTGTGTGTGTGATTGTGTGTGTGTGTGTGTGTGTGTGTGTGTGTGTGTGTGTGTGTGTGTGTGTGTGCAGTTTGGACGTGTAAAAGTTTCTGTTTCTGTCTTGCACTCTGTTTTCAAATCACATCAGTGGAAAAAAAATCGTCTTTTTGAAGCGTACTCAATTGCTTTGGAATTGCCTCGTGCAGTTGGCCCCGCTCCAGTTTCTTCCAGTCGACTGCAGAATGAGAGAGTCTGGGAGAAATTCAAACTCTAAAACGTCGACACGTCCCGACGGAGCAGAAGACAGACGTGGAAATTGGATGGCATCTCATTCTCTGCCTGCCTTCTGCCCCTGGGACAGGAGACGAGTAGGCAGCTGACGCTCCTGAAAACAGCATCTCCTCGAAATTACATCCCTTGCCTCTTTCTTCTATCCGGGCCTCTGCGCATCCAGGATATGAACTTCCGGCCTGGGTACGACCTCTGGCGGTGGAAGGTGTCAACATGAAGGGTGTGGACTCTTTCAGCAAAGTGAAATCGAATGACATCCACAGAGGGCGTTTTACGTGAGTGGCAGTTGGTTGCACGTACCCAGCTTTTTCTTCGATTTTGACCTGTTGAAATCAGATTGAAACCCTGCCGTTTCAAGTGTGAGTTCTCTGTTAAACGGTGCGTGCAGGTGTTTATAACTAACAGAGGAAATCATGTATTTTTGGGGTAGAGGCTATTGAGGTGCAAATACGACTCGCTCATGTCCCTCAGCCTTAAATGCGTGTATCATTGTCGAGTGATGCAATCTATGTCGTGCTCTCACAAAGTCCACTTAATCTACTCTTGTTTTATGGACCGTACATGAGGAACTCAACCCTGGGAGAAGCTGGGCCGAATGAGGAAGATCAGGACGTCGCCACTTTATTGAGAGGCTGCCTCTCCCAGAGAGCAATGCAGCGTTCACTGAGGTCACCGAGCGGAAAGAAGTCGCCTGAAGACACACCGACTCCCAGACAATAAAGAGTGCTGCCATGTTGTATTTGCTACCGAGCTTTGGCCCTTGGAATCTCTTCTTGGACCGCTTTTACTTTTATCTGTTTTGCTTTGGATCTACAGTTCTTGGTACCTTGGTGTTCTGGAACATTCTGCGGAAAGACGCCAGTTTTGTACGATATTAAATCCAATGTTTTCTAGATTGTATGCAAATTAGCTAATCATCTTTATCACAGTTGTCGCTTATTCTTAGTGTTATACTTTTTGTTAGTGACGAATGACTACTGGGCAAATGAAACCTCAGACGAAATATGTATGTCATGTGGAAACGGCAGAGTTAGTTTGCGTCGTCGTCTGATGATGTTATTGTTCAAGAGGTCCAGGGCGCTTCATTTCCAGGGCAGTTGCCTTCAGCGGTACACTATATACACCGCATCGCTCTCCCCAGCTTTTTTGCTCGCTTTTGTCTCGTGGAATATAAAACCAACATCGCTTGCGACGGTTAGCGCTCAAATGAGATCCTTCTGCAGGGTAGAATCCATGCAAGGGAGCAGTCCAATGAATGGGGAGAAACGTTCACACTCAAACTGTTTGCGTGATTTATTCTGAATGATGTTCAAGGAGAAGAAAAAAGAGAAGAAGGACAAGGAAAAGGAGGACAAGGAGGAGGAGGAGGAGGAGGAGGAGGAGGAGGAGGAGGAGGAGGAGGAGGAGGAGGAGGAGGAGGAGGAGGAAAAAGGAGGAGGAGGAGGAGGAGGAGGGGGAGGAGGTAGAGGAGGAGGAGGAGGACGACGACGACGAGGACGTCGAAGAGTAGAAGAAGGAGGAGGAATGGAGGAGGAGGAGGAGGAGGAGGAGGAGGAGGAGGAGGAGGAGGACGACGAGGACGACGAGGACGACGAGAAGTAGAAGTAGGAGGAGGAAAGGGGGGGAGGAGGAGGAGAAAGGACGAGGAGGAGGAGGAGGAGGAGGAGGAGGAGGAGGAGGAGGAGGAGGAGGAGGAGGAGGAGGAGGAGGAGGAGGAGGACGAGGAGGACGAGGAGGACGAGGAGGACGAGGAGGACGAGGAGGACGAGGACGAGGACGAGTAGGAGAACGAGGAGGAGATGAATAGGAGACGAAGGAGGAGGAGATGAAGGAGGAGATGAAGGAGGAGGAGGAGGAGGTGGAGGTGGAGAGAGAAGGAGGAGGAGGAGGAGGAGGAGGAGGAGGAGGAGAGGAGGAGGAGAGAGAGGAGGAAGAGGAGAGGAGAGGAGGAGAGGAGGAGAGAGAGAGAGGAGGAGGAGGAGAAGATAGGAGAGGAGGAGGAGGAGGAGAGAGACGAGAAGGGGAGTAGGAGGAGGAAAGGAGATGGAGGAGAGGAGAGGGAAGGGAGGGAAGAGGAGAGGAGGACAGACAGGGAGGAGGAGAGGATCAGGAAGGGAGGAGGAGGAGAATTAGAGAGAGATAGAGGAGGAGGAGGGAGGAGGGAGGAGGGAGGAGAGAGGAGAGAGGAGGAGGAAGGAGGACGAGGACGGAGGAGGAGGAGGAGGAGGAAGATGGAGGAGAGGAGCGAGGAGAGAAGAAGAGGACGAGGACAGAGGAGAGGGACGAGGAGGATAGAGGAGGAGAGAGGAGAGGAGAGGAGGAGAGGAGAGAAGGAGGAGGAGGAGAGGGAGAGGAGGAGGAGCGGAGGAGGAGGAGGAGGAGAGAGGAGAGAGGAAGAGGAGGAGGAGTAAGGAGAGAGGAGGAGCGAGGAGGACGGAGGAGCGAGGAGGAAGGAGGAGCGAGGAGGAGGAGAACAGGAGGAGGAGAGAAGAGAGAGGAGGAGAACAAGGAGGAGGAGAACAAGGACGATGACGAGGTGGAGGACGAGGAAGAGGACGAGGGGAATGAGGACCATGAGGAGAAGTACGAGGCCGAGGAGGAGAACGAGGACGACGAAAAGGAGGAGAACAAGGACAACGATGACAAGGGCGAGGAGGAGGAGGAGGAGGACGACGAGGAGGAGAACGAGGACGAGGACGAGGATGAGGACGAGGAGGAGAACGAGGACGACGATGGGTAGGAGGACGACGAGGCAGAGGCAAAGGCCAAGGCGGACAGGGACAAGAATGAGGAGGAGGAGGAGGAGGAGGAGGAGGGAGGGA
>JAWQFJ010001096.1:171023-193181 GCA_034096865.1 Theodoxus fluviatilis | reverse complement strand
ATTGCATTCAGTCGTTCTTTTCAGTACAGTTTAGACATCACCTAATGCATCATATTTATGTAAAATGAAGAGTGTATCATTACTGTATCAGAAAGTTTATTTTGAAATATTTGTGTCACACCAATACTCAGCACCTCTGTACTCTTGACCACATACACACACACACACCTACACTCACACACACCTACACTCACACACACACCTACACACGCACACATGCACACACACTCCTACCCCCCCCCCCCCCCACACACACACACACTCACACACACCTACACACACACACTCACTCACTCACACACACACACACACACACACACACACACACACACACACACACACACACAGACACACATGGTCTGGAGTCATGGGTCTGGTTTGGAGTCTCATCTTAACTCTACACCAAAGTGTGACATGAAAATTGGCTGCGGTGTAAAGTTGAGTTAAGACGAATGCTAACCTCTAATTTGACTAACAATTATGGTTTTATTTCACTTCTTCTTGACCTAGGAGCAAAAATATCATTAATACTTGGATGTTGAAGCTGCAATAAAGTTTTTGTGTTGAATAGTTTATCTTTTGTGGCTCTTTTTCTGAATGAGTGGTGGTGTCAAGTTAAGATGAGACTCCAAACTGTCTTCTTCAAATACAACTAAACTAAAGTGTCTTCTTCAAATACAACTAAACTAAACATTGCATTCAGTCTTTCTTTTCTGTACAGTTTAGACATCACCTAATGCATCATATTTATGTAAAATGAAAAGTGTATCATTACTGTATCAGAAAGTTTATTTTGAAATATTTGTGTCACACCAATACTCAGCACCTCTGTACTCTTGACCACATGCACACACACACACACACACACACACACACACACACCTACACACACCACACACACCCCTACACTCACACACACACCTACACACACACACACACACACACACACACACACACACACACACACACACACCCTACACACACACACCCCCACCCCCTCACCCCCCCCCCACTCACACACACACTCACACACACACACACACACACACACACACACACACACACACACACACACACACACACACACACACACACACACTCACACAGACACACATGGTCTGGAGTCATGGGTCTGGTTTGGAGTCTCATCTTAACTCTACACCAAAGTGTGACATGAAAATTGGCTGCGGTGTAAAGTTGAGTTAAGACGAATGCTAACCTCTAATTTGACTAACAATTATGGCTTTATTTCACTTCTTCTTGACCTAGGAGCAAAAATATCATTAATACTTGGATGTTGAAGCTGCAATAAAGTTTTTGTGTTGAATAGTTTATCTTTTGTGGCTCTTTTTCTGAATGAGTGGTGGTGTCAAGTTAAGATGAGACTCCAAACTGTCTTCTTCAAATACAACTAAACTAAACATTGCATTCAGTTTTTCTTTTCTGTACAGTTTTGACATCACCTAATGCATCATATTTATGTGAAATGAAGAGTGTATCATTACTGTATCAGAAAGTTTATTTTGAAATATTTGTGTCCCACCAATACTCAGCACCTCTGTACTCTTGACCACATACACACACACACACACACCTACACTCACACACACCTACACACACACCCACACTCACACCTACACACACACACACACACCCTACACACACACACACACACCTACACACACATACACCCCTACACACACACACACACACACACCTACACACACACATACACACACGAATGGAACGTTGGTAACTGGATCTCTGTCCCTTGTCCTTGGCTTGACTGAAGCGTTGACTGTATAGTACCCACTGGTTAGCTCCATGGTTTCAACACTACTGACAAAGCCGTCCTCCATGAGACTATAAGCTGCGGAGCGTCTATAGTCCCTGATGGCTGTAATGCCCACGCCATGCCCCATCAAGTAGGTGCACACATCCACAAAAGAAAAGTCTGGTAGGATGCTTATGTCCGAAGATCCAGACAGAAGTGCAGGGTTGGACAACACGAGGTTGCCGTCTCTCAGTTTTTCGCCTATCATTCAGACCGATCTTCTACACACAACTCGGGATCTACGGGTAAACCCAAGTCCTTGGCTATCCCAACAAGTTCAAGAAGTTCTTGCCTCTTACTTTGAACCACAACTACACCTCTGTCTCGCAAGAAACGTTGCAGTTCGCTCACAGTCACTCGCTTTGTTTCCACTGTCGCTATCTCCGATCGTGTTCTCACAATTAGGGGAGATAACTCGCGTAACACATTCGCCGCTGACTCGTGCATGAGGTCCATTTGGCATGATGGTGTATGGTGACAAAGCGTCAAAAAACATACACAGTGACTTGACCTTGCTTCAAGGTCAAGGTCGCAGCGGCCGTACATGTTAATAACCCCCAGCCATTTTTCACATTTTCCCAATTTTCTCTGAAGTTTTTGAGATTGAATACCTGACCTATATATGGTATATAGGGCAAAGTAATACCTATCTTTTGATACCAGTTTGATTGACCTTGCTTCAAGGTCTTAAAAAGCGCCATGCCATTTTTTACATTCTCTCAGCATGTGAGTCGTGCGAGCTTTGCCCTTCTTGTTTATTTCAGTAGCCGCCCTCATGCCCCTCCAGCCACCCATCGTTCGTTTTTCCTTTTCTTGAGTGGTCAATTATTGACTTGTGTACTTTTTCCACACACATACACACACACACTTTTTCTGTGCTGTTGTACATTTGGTATTTTCTTTGACATGTGTTTGCGGTGTCGTTTCCGAATTGTATTTTCGGAGCTGCCCTCTTTTCATGTTTGATTGATGTCCATCGTGCCTCCCCGAGTTTGCTTTCCTGGTACCATTCGCGTGGGTTGTGATGTACATGCTACCCCCATTTGTTCACTTGGCAGTGTCAACTACACTAGTCAACCTTTAACCTTTCCTCTTCGATTACCATCCTGTACGTTGCATTACGTTACCTCACCTATGTTGCTTTCCATGTCCTGAATGATTACTCGTTTGATCGAGTCCCTAGTGACACTGGAGGGTATAAGTTTCACCGCAGGTCCTTCCTTCCTATTTGCACTTGTATCATTCAAATGAAGCGGAACTCGCTCGCTTCCCTCCTTACCATATTAAAAAGAGGCACAGCTGCAGCTTTCAGCTACCAGAACTGAGGCTCGGCTGTGGCCCATTGCAGACGCAGACCCATGTTACTTTTGAATTTTCTCTGCATGCCCCTGGATGTCAAATGATGGCGGCCAACATAAAGAGAGAAGTATAAGAGCAGGCATCGCCCGTTACCTTGCAGTCCATTGCGAATGGCACTTGCTGATTTTCTGGACAGTCGGTCACTCTGGTTCTTTGGAAGCCACGTTGCTCACCGCAAGGAAATGCTGGGAGTGAACTCCTGCCTTTCCGCTCTGCCCTTTGGTGATCAGCGTCGTGTCTGAGTGTTTCCCTGTAAGCAAATATGCCTACCCAACCCATTCCCTTCCCCTTCTGCTCCTTCTCCTCCCAGACCAAAACTTTATTAGCGGGAACATGCTTTAAGTTCAGAGATGGATAGGAGTTATCTTTATTGAGAGGGGCAGATATGCATGCCTCTCTCTGCCCTCAGCATCATCTCTACAAGGCGAGACCACTCCTAAGGCCAAGCTCCTCTCAGACAAGGGCTGCCATCGTATGACGGCCTAACAATGGCCAATGCTTTAAAAACAAAAACTGTCAAACAAACAAAAAAACTGCCCCCGATGTCGCTACCACAAACGTGACCTATAACGTTTCTTATGGCACCTAGATAATGTGTTTGAAGTTTGAACCCAGCAGCGTGAGAGCTACATGCTTAGCGACAATCACACACACACACGCACACACACACGTGCGCGCTCGTTCGCATACATGCACAGCTTTAAAGATGTAGAGGTAAGAGAAAGATAATATATTGGTTTTAGCCATTAATGTATGCTGAGAGAGAGGGAGGTAGAGAGGTAGAGAGAGAGAGAGAGAGAGAGAGAGAGAGAGAGAGAGAGAGAGAGAGAGAGAGAGAGAGAGAGAGAGAGAGAGAGAGAGAGAGAGAGAGAGAGAAAGAGAGAGAGAGAGGTGGGCTGGTGGAATGCAGACAGGCACCCGTCTTGAAAATAATGTTTCTATTTTGATAACCCAAACCTGTTTTTCCACTTGTTCATTTCTTCCGCCGTTCAATTTTGAAATGCGTCAGCACGGTTATGCAACGGTTGCCTCAAATACACTAAAACTGTATACATATGCTAATGTAATTCTTGATTATTCATTAAGGGGAAACTGGGCTGGCCAGTAGGCAGGCAGACAGAAAATCAGATTGACGGACTGACATGCAAATGGACGGTGGCAGACAGACGGACGGACGGACGAACAGACTGAGGAAAGATCGGCTGAAAGAACGGACACAAATTCACAACACGAAAGACGCAGTACACCACACTACAGTGAACTTTGTGTTTGTGCAAACTCCTCCTGCGAAATACCTATGGGCCTGTCCTAAACGGGTGGAGTTAAATGATATGTCATTTGGAAGGTCACGTGATGGCATGACCTCTTTCTGCTCGAGTGCATGTAGCTTTATGGGACACCAACACGCTATGGGTATGCTCTTTGAATGAGGGATTATCAAGATAAAGACAGAGTTCACTAGTAACGCGCCGCCTCCGTGGTCATGTTAACTACGGACATTTGGTAAGTCAATAGAAAATCCCATGAGAAACATTTTAAAACTTTTTTTGGGGGGGGTTGTTTCGAAAGCATGAAGATTTTCGAAGAGAATACGTCACATTCTCGTGTGAAATACGATACAGTTTTTCGAAGAACATAATATTTTAGTAAACATGAATGCATTCTTAAAAACTCCAGTACTTTCAGAATAGCTAGCTACATTATTTTGTAATGACCGTAGCAACAGCAGACGACACAAATGCGGCGAGATCACCACGAAGCGAAACACCGCAGTGCGATTAAAACGGTGTACAAAGGAGGTCTTGTTGAGACGCTTCGATGTTGACATTCATACGGGTTAGGTCTCTGTTACCAAAGACCATATGCTGTTACGCTTGAGGGGAGAAAAAGGTTAGAAAAAATTCCGTATTGAAAGTAGGAGTGAGTGGATATGATATAGACATGAAGGGGAGAGGGGGGAGGTTGGCGGTGAAAATTATTCCCATTGCAATGAACAGAAAGTTTCGAGGACGCTTTGGTCTTGCTACAGACATCAACCAATGGGGGCCCGAGGAGAAGGTAAAATGTTTCGTCACCAGTGTGACCGGCCAAACCCTTGGTGTCTTGCAAACCCTACCCCCCGAGAAGCGACAATGGTATCGTGACTTAGTTGCACCACTCCGAGCCCGTTTCCACGATGGCATGACTGGAGAGTACGCTAAAATTACACTCCAAGAACTGCTCGGAAAGTGAAGGAGCCACTGCCAGAACTTGCAGCCGACATAGAAGCGCTCGTCAGGAAGGCCTACCCCTCCGGTGACGAGCAGATGGTAACACCTTGGCATGCGACTATTTTGTGCGAGCACTGACCGACCCGGAAGTCAAGCAGCAGGTCAAGCTCCAGGCGCCTACCACCTTGAGGCAAGCGCTCGAGTTTGCTATCCAGATAAAAGCAGCCTGTCTGACCTTCCAGAGGACGCCGGCGCTGCGACATCAAGTGCGGGCCATCTCATTCGGGTAGGGGAATCAGCAACCTAGGGAGACGGACGACTTGACAGAGCAGATGGAGCAGGTGTTCCAGAAGGTCATGGAGGAGATGAAAGCGAGGAACCGTTCAGGAAAGACGGAGAAAAACAAGGGCCGGCGCATGGTCTGCTACAATTGCTCAACGCCAGGAACATAGCCAGGGACTGTCATTGGCAAAAGAAGAGTGGAAACGGAAAGCCGCCCGAGACCGAGTCCACCACCAACCAGTCGGAAAACTAGAACGAGCCAGACTTAAGGGCAAAGTCTGACTGCGCCTGCACCGTCTGCCCCACTCCCTGACATCGTGCGCCTTTATGCCATCGGCTGTGGAGTGATGGAGCTTCTGACGGACGCCGTGGTGGAAAAGACCCGCTGCAAGGTTCTGTTCGACACCGGAGTAGTCATATCTTTGATACGCAATGGACTGGTGCCAAGGGTCAAGCAGAAGGACACCGGAAAACGACTGGTGGATGCCTGGGACGAGACGATACCCGTTTTCGGCGAAGTGACAGTATTCATCCATCTAGGGGACTTTTCCGCCATGCACACGTTTGTGGAAGCTGCCATCCGGAACGACGTCATACTGGGGATGGATTTCTTGCAACACCATCGCTGCATCATCGATTTACCATCCCGTCGACTGTACATCTCCGATGCCTCTATCGAGTTCGACCATCCGCCAGGCGAAGTTGACTCTGTGGCTAGCCTGCACAGGATTGAACTTTCACCACTAAGTCAGGAAGCTCCTAGGGAAGGAATCAAGGAGGCAGCGAACAAGGTGGAAATGAGATAAATAACTTTTGCGGCACCTAAGAGCAGATCTGCGAGCAGACGACGAAGCAATAAGAGCCTACCTCCAACAGAAGAGAGAAGAGGACTGTGTTTCGAGGCAGACAGCAAAGGAATTGCCAGCACAGAAGAACTTTTGATTTTAAAAAATGTGGAGCCATGGAGGATAGTGCCAGTGAGGAACTACCTTGCATCAGAGTGCAGGTAGAGGGAGCTTCAGGGAAGCAGAGTAACTAGTGCCAGAGGAAAAGCTGAAGACTTGTGCGACCAAGTGAGTATGCCCCCTGGGAGAGGGCAACCGGCGACACCGCAAGAGAGTCGGAGTTGACGTCGCGGACAGGACAGCTGGACGTAGTTGCACAGAAGACGGCACTATCATCGCTCGGGAGTGGTTTGGTGTAGAGGCAGTCAACGAAAGATGCAACCCCCCCAGTGGTCTACGCCTCCGAAAACGTGAGTCTGCTAGGAGAGCGTTCAGCCTTGGACCTGTCATCGCCTCCACCTTGCTTCGCAGAGGTGTGAGGATTCGTCGCTACAACAACCCAGCAGCATGAACTCTGGTTCTCGAGAGAGCAACCGGAACCTGCTTCACCAGAAAAAAGGACGACGACCGGACCGAATGAACTTCCACCAGGACGAAGATCGCGTTGCGGGATTCGTCGGCAACGGGAATGAAAAGAGATCAAGACTTGACGCTACAAGAACGTTTTGACAGAAATTGAGTCACCTTTCGTATGGACTAATATAGTAATAGCATTAGCGAATTGCTACTGCACAGGAGGCATTGCAGAATCAGGAGACTGAATGGTGTGCTGTCAGGGAGGTAAGGAATGAACGAGTTTGAGTTCTTAATTCAGTAGTAGGTTTTGATACCGTATGTGTTCGCGGTGTCACTGCGTTGCATTATGAATGAGCACAGGAGAGATATCTGGATATGCCCTAGTGTGCGGTCTACATCTGTAGATGCTGCGGGAGAATATCTGGATTTGACCCTTTTAGGAGTCTCCAGTACTGTGTGTACTGAGGGGGGATGTCTGGAGAGGCCCAGAGGAGGCTGGCAGCACAGGTGTGCTGAGGGTAGACGTCCAGGTTGGACTCAGTGTGGGTCAACAGCAATAGTGTGCTGTGTAGAGGTGGCCAGATCCTATCCACCTGGGGTAGGCAGCACTAGTGCGCTGTTGAAAGATGTCCAGATTCGTCTCATCACGAGATGTTGGTACCGGTTCACCGTGTAGATCCAGTTTAATGTATCATTAGATTACTGGTTGATTGCGTCATTGTGTTTTGCTATTCTTGCATAAAACAGCGTATACGTGTCACGTAAAAGATTTGAGCAATTAACGTTGTGCATCACTTTGTGTAACCACAGTTCATGCTCCTTCCTCCCTGTGCCTTAGTGAGTGAAGAAATGCAGCTTGTGTGTTCTCCTGATTTCACTTGTGAATCGCCTGACAGGAATGTAGGGCTGTGAGATCCTCAGCGGTTAGCGACTGAACGTTCGCTGACCGTGGTCTGTGCCCTCAGCTGGATATTTGATGAACTTTCATGTGTGGAATGGACTATCATATTTCAAAAGTTGAGATATTCATTATTATTTATTTTTAATTGTTTGCAATATGTTTATGTAACAGGTTTGCTCTGGCAGTAGTTGTTTTTGTGTAGTTTTATTGACTCACATGCGAAGCAAAAGTGAGTCTATGTACTCACCCGTTTCGTCCGTCCGGGCGTCCGGGCGTCCGAAAACTTTAACGTTGGATTTTTCTCGAAGACTATTAAGTCTATCAATACCAAATGTGGCATGATGGTGTATGATGACAAGGCCTCAAAAAAACATACATAGTGACTTGTCCTTGCTTCAAAGTCAAGGTCGCAGGGGCCATAAATGTTGTCTAAAAACAGTCATTTTTCACATTTTCTCAATTTTCTCTGAAGTTTTTAAGAGTGGATACCTGACCTATATATGGTATATAGGGCAATGTAAGCCCTATCTTCCGATACCAGTTTGGTTGACCTTGCTTCAAATTCAAGGTCACAGGAGCTCTTCAAAGTTGGATTGTATACATATTTTGAAGTGACCTTGACCCTGAACTATGGAAGATAACTGTTTCAAACTTAATAATTATGTGGGGCACATGTTATACTTTCATCATGAGACACATTTGGTCACATATCATCAAGGTCAAGGTCACTTTGACCCTTATGAAATGTGACCAAAATGGGGTAGTGAACCACTAAAAGTGACTATATCTCATGGTAGAAAGTGCCAATAAGCACCATTGTGCTTCCTATGTCTTGAATTAAGAGCTTTGTGTTGCATGACCTTGGATAAACTTGACCTTGGGTCAAGGTCACATGTATTTAGGTAGGAAAAATGTGTAAAGCATTTCTTAGTGTATGATGTCATTGGTCATTCTGAACACAGAGATATAGTATCTCTGACACAGGTTGGTCACGTGACTTCGGCTCCACATTCCAATGATTATACCAATCAAAATTCAACATGATCAGAAGACCATTGAGAGTAAAAAGAGGCGATTCTATTTCATTCCAATTATTTATCCCGATAGATAAACACAAATTTGGTGTTCTAATTAAACTAATCTATGAGATTTTCAGGAAATCATTTGAGAACTACTTTTAGCGCGAACGTCGTCTAAAAGGTTGCAAACTGCCTTGAGCACGTGCGATTGTGTATATATAGTAATACACGCAATCTTTGGACCTACTATAAACGCAGCGAAAAGGATTCCTATGGCTCCGGGCTGGTTTCGTGAATCTATGGTTATACTCTCGCAAGTAATTGCAGGAACCTGTGGTCTAACTGCCTTCACACTGTTTGACGAGCATTGATCATTCGTGTATCGACTGATGGAGTCAGTAAGTGATTTAACCTACATTCCGTCTGTGTTGAACGTTAATCGAATGGAAGTTTCTTCTGTAGGAATCCGTCCGATTCCGAAGTTCGATATTATCGGATAGCTCAGAAGCAGTTTTTCTAAGTTTAATCCTTCTAAGCATACATTAAATTAATGATTCCTCATCAGCAAAAGCACTCAGCGGGTTTCTGTGTGTATCGGTCCAAATGATTATGCAGACGGGATTGGTTGCATTACTCGCTCAATGAAGTATAAATATTGCTGTTGTATTCAAAGTCCTTATAATTAGTAGAGTTCACAATATTACACTCTTGTGATTCGAATTTTACCGCATACAAGTTTTACATTCATGGGAAATCGATGTTTAGAAAATGAATTGACGAAAAGATGGCTGCCAGTGTCGAGTGTATCACAACAAGCGGAGGAATACACTCACGGTGTGATATGGCATTCAGCGTGGCTGAGACTCTGTGTTCAGAACGGTGGTATGCATGTTATGGAAGAATTAAGGCTATCACGTGACCAACCTGTTGCTGAGACTATATTCACTAGTCTCAGCCACGCTGAATGGTCATTGGTAGGTTTAGTTGTTTGACCTTGACCTTGAAGGTCACCTGAAGGTCAAGGTCATATAAAGGTCAAGGTCAAGCATGTGAGTCGTATGAGCTTTGCCCTTCTTGTTTGATTATAGAATAGTTTATATTGATTTTGTGTAAATTAATGTAATGGTTGATTTTGTAGTAACTATTCAGGGACTGAATAGGTTTAGGGAGAGGGCAGTGTTGTGAATGGAGGATATTTTGTTTATGTAAGTGTGACGGAAGGTACCGTTGTGATTTATTGTCACACAGCTGTGACGTTTCTCTCACGCAAAAGAATGGCCGGTATTTAGCCGTCGTTTGGTGCCATTCCCTGTGTTTGAAAGATGGACAGACTGAGTGCCTTGCAGAGAAAACCGGTGCTGCGTCGGAAGATTTGAGTATAATGTTGCTGAATATGGCAGTCTATGTCTCTTTGTCAGCGGCGTCCAAGCGGCATTGTGTGAGTACTTGTAGGCCCAAAGCCATGTCGTCAGTTGAATAGGTTGCCGAAAGGGAACCGGATCAGAGAGAGAGGAATAAATAATTTACACAACATATAAATACGTCTCAATCTAGCAATTACACCATCGGTAATCGTTCCTGTTCAGCTTAGCTCCCTGCCGTTTGTTTGAGCTCACGATCTCGGTTTTGACACTACTCAGAATATTGTAAGAGATGCAACTCTTAGAAGGCGAACAGTTTTTCCTGTTGTTTTAGCAATCTCGGGTGATACTTTTCTTTTCTTTTCTATTTGGTGACTGTAGGCAGAAATGGGTTTATAACGCTGAAGCGCCGTTCTGTCTCCCTCTGCGGCAAAGAATGGGTGCGGGTAACTGTGTTAGTGAGAGTGTGATTGAATCTGAAGGCGACCCAGCAGTCCCGTGCCTCCTCGGGACACGTGGTAGACGGCCAGACTGCGCCACGTTGCTTCCAATAGACTTGAGCCAGTCGACACACAGGGAACACACCGAGAGCACTCTCTAACATGCAGATGGCTCGACCCCTCGCCTTCTCGCCTGTGTCTGCTCTTTGTACGAACGCAGAGAATGTCCATTGCCATTTCTACGTGGTAATTGATCCCTTGCATTCCTTTTCAGTGCCCCCGCGCCTGCATTTTCGTGTGTGTGTGTCTGTGTCTGTGTGTATGTGTGTGTGTCTGTGTGTATGTGTGTGTGTGTGTCTGTGTCTGTGTGTGTGCGTGCGTGCGTGTGTGTGTGTTTGAGAGAGAGAGAGAGAGAGAGAGAGAGATGGAGGGAGAGAGAGAGAGAGAGGGAGAGAGAAGGGGGGAGGGGGGAGAGTACCTAGATACTATTAAAAAAGTATATTCCCGCAATTCACTATGCGGGAGACGGATCAGCCTTTTGCGAACACGTTGTACATTGAGTTTTCAAGAACCACTCCAATTGTGTTTGCATGTCATGTAGGCCTATGTCTTTATTCAAACACATGTAATTTGCCACCTGCTGCTTTAAAATTAGTGTCAAATCACAAGGTGAATGTGTTTTTCCCTGTCGTAATATTGTGCCTGGAAGATATCTTCACAAATGAAGGGAAAGTGGACTCATAGAGTATAATCCTAACTATAGTTACAGGGTAATGCAAATTGGTCTTTTATGAAAATAAAAAGTAACGAACTGAAATTCTCGCCGAACCACACTTTACCATAGACTGCTGAATAATTACAAAGTTAATGCAATGTGAAATAACAGAAAGTTTCAATGTGTGTAACTTACAGTTGATCAAGAAAATGTGTACAAATCTCAAAAGTCTCTCCAGTACATTCCCCAGTTTTAACTAATCGCCAACACGTCTACAGTTTTTGCCTTTGTTTTTCATAACAAATTAGTCAATATAATTCTGCTAACTTTAGAAATATACACCACGCAAAGTACCCGACCTTGTTAGGCTTGGGACTATTTGTAGTTTGGGGTGGTATATGGCCGATTTCTTTCATGATGGAAGTTGCAGAGGAAAAAACTGAAACAGTCGATCGTATGACCTTTAGAAGAGAGGTTGCTATGAACACAGTTTGTCTTGGAAGCATTCTCTGTAGTTTTTCTGCCTTCAGGACTGCGTAAAAAGGTTTTCTTTAAAAGTAGACGAAATAGATGGGACCACTTTTTTATATACTCCATTCCCTCAGCTTATCGTGCAAGTCACTTTGCCAAAAGTTTGTGGGAGCAGCTACATCGAGCCACACGTACCTCTGAGCATTTTACTTTCCTTGCCTTCTTCCTCTCCTCGATTTGGTAGACGCTCTTTTTGTGTGTGTGCATTTTGGATCAAATTTAGTCGTGATGTTATCGTGCTGGGCCCGTATCCAGAACGGCGATTTATCCTTTTAACACTCGATTTATTCCCTAACCCCTGGTTATCTTGATCGGTTAGATAAGGTACGCTCGTCAGAGGATCTTAGGTTGCGCTTTGCTATATATACTGGTTTCCAGCCAAGGGAGAGCGGAACAGAAAGTTGGAATCATTTGAGTTGAGAGATAAATTGGAGTTAAAATAACTCGCCGTTCTGGATACGGTCCCTGGGCCGCGCTCCTGTGGATATAGTTCGAAACAAAGGATTGAACACAGACGTCGCCTGCCTGCTGTTTTCTTTGTCAAATCTCTCGTAAACTCGGTCTGCACTTTCAGTCGCAAAGCTGCGTTCCTCATTTCTGCATTGCTGGGAGTCCTAGAGGGGTCTGCCAGGCCTAGCTATGGGGGTCGTTGCCGGGCTGCTTAGCTATGAGGGTTGTTGGCGGGCTGCTGGCGTTGGGAGGTCGCGATATTGAGCGTTCCTGCGTCCTCTGCCCTGGCCTTGTCTGGGGAGATGCCAGACACCGCGTCCTGCTGACCTTCAGTCCACCCTGTCCTCCCTTCGATCGAGGGAGATGTTGGCTTGTGCACTGAAAGGGGTTCTTCCCTAGGTGTCATCCACTCTCCCCCCTGGCCTAATCCCCTCCCTTGCTCCTCTTCCTAACCCTCCCCTCCACTACTCCTCCAGCTCTGCCCTACTCCACACCTCAGCCGCTGTTTGCTTCTGCAGTCTCATTTAACAGCAGACGGTGGGGCGCTGCTACTGCCTGCCGCTGCTCTTGCCCCTTCCTCCCTTTCCTCGTTGTGGCCATCTTCGAGCTCGTCGTGCTACCCCCCCCCCCCCCCACACACACACACACATTGTCATCGTCCTCCTCCCACTCTTTCTCATAGTTACCCCTCTTGTCCTGCACTGCCTCCGTCCCTTCCTCGTCCTCGTCTTCTTCGGCGTCGAATTCCTCTTTCTTCGCATTCTCGTTCTCCTCATCCTCTCCATTCTCTACCTCTTTTCCTCGTCCTTCTACACATCCTCGTCCTCCCCGTCTCTATCTTTACTCTCCTTTCTCTCCCCCCCCCCTCCCCCCTCCCCTCCTCCTCCTCCTCCTCCTCCTCCTCCTCCTCCTCCTCCTCCTCCTCCTCCTCCTCCTCCTCCTCCTCCCCCTCCCCCCACCCCCTCCTCCTCCTCCTCCCTCCTCCCCCCCCCTCCTCCTCCTCCTCCTCCTCCTCCTCCTCCTCATAACTCATAACTCATATCATTTTATTAATCCATAAGAAAATTAAATTGGTCAACAGCACAATGTCTCGGTTGCTATTAAAATATCTGACAGCTGAAGGAATGAAAGAACGCCAAAAACGCTCTGTTCAGCACGGAGCCATGATAAATCTTCCATTCCGTGTGATGCGGAGATCCATCAGTGCGCCGTGGAGGGGATGCCCTGAATCGAGCAGAATAGCTCTTGACTTACTGGCAAGTCTTCTCTCAACAAGAGTTTCCAAAGTGTCAAGGCTCTGGCCCACCACAGAGCTCGCTTTCTTAATGAGCCTGTTCATCCTGCCAGTGTCCTTTGCAGTGGCATTCCCTCCCCAACACACCGATGCAAACACCAACACACTGCACATCATACTCTAATAGAACAGAACCTTCTCCTCGTGCTCGTGCAGAATTGAAAAGCTGACCTGTGTGCAACATGCGTCACGTGTGTTTGCATGCCTGTGTGGAGGGCGGCATTTGAGAGCAGCTAAATGCCCCATGGGTTATGGTTTTTTCCCACCGCTCTAGAGGACCAACGTTTGTCCTCTCTTCGTTAGAATGTTGACCGAGGGAGGTAACTTGTGCCTGTGCTATTTACACATTGGACGTGCTTTGCGTTCAGGCTGTGACCATTAACTCTCTGAGAATCCACCCCTCTGACTTAGGGTCTTGCGCAGTAATGCATGGTGTTCCTCTCTTCGTTGACAAAGAAGCCAGCCTCGCGCCGTCTTCGCCTCTCTTGCGTTGGGCGCTAATCCGTCTGGCACCAGTGCACTGCGATGTCCTCTGTCAACCCATTCTAGTCCACTAGAGACTTTGTCTGCCAGCAAAAGAGTCTCACTACTGACTCCGGTTCACAGAATGCTGTCGACCGAGTTATGAAACGTGTTTTCATGTTGTGCCTTACCAGGGTTAACGAACTTGCAGCTCTTCCAGCACGGAGGGAAAAAAGCCGGTCATGACGCACTTTGCTACGGAACACTCCTTTGATTTTCTCCTTTAGTCCTTCTCTTTGCAGGCGGCTGTTCAGAGGATGAAAAAAAATCAAGAAGAGGAATATCGTCAGTAAAATGAATAACAGCGTCGAAACTCACGAACACTATGCGAGATCTAGGTTGTCACGAGGGAAAAGGGTCAAGGGTGACATCAAAGGAGTGACATGCGTGAGTACAAGAATGGAGCAATCGCTCCTCTGCGTCTTATAACAGGTTTTCATAGAAAACAGATTCACATCATGATCCATAGAGGGAGGAGTCGAACGAAAACCCAGTCGCGGCTGGTTTCCGCTCTATCGGTTTGACGCGAGCTCCATTGATCACAGATAGACTGTCGGGGGAATCAAACTGTCTGACCCAATCGTCTACGTCTCAAACAACCTCTCACCGTGGGAAGTCATCAAAGTAGATACACCGAATCACTTGACTCTTGCATTCATTATTTTCTCTCGTGTCCTCTGCACACGGAATCTTGCTTCTAGTCAGTCACGTACAGGTTGAAAAGTGACGTCTCATATCACACTTTGAGTACATACCCAACAGATGATCTAGGTTTCTGCGTCGCCAGCTCAGCTTCGACTGCAAGCAAGACATGTGTCTGTGGTGAGACCGTGTCCACCGGAGACGTCTGCAGACCATCATTGTCTGTTTATGGACATGTACTGCGAAACATGTATTCGGCTCTGACGTAGATAGCGCTAAGGGGCTGAAAACTGCGATACGGGGTGTGAAACAAGGTAAAGTGTGGCGTGTGTATGTGTGTGTGTGTGTGTGTGTTTGTGTGTGCGTGCGTGCGTGCGTGCGCGCGTGTCTGTGTGTGTGTGTGTGTGTGTTCTTGGCACAAGCAGTCATGAGACATGAATTTATTCTTCCTGTGTGTGAATGCGATGTGCGTAAGTAATGAATGAGAGAAATAGATGGATAGATAGATAGATAGAGAGAGAGAGAGAGAGAGAGAGAAGACTGACAAACAGAATGAGGCAGAGATAGTTTGACATACACAACATACCAGGGAGCAAGTGAGCGCACACACCTGCACTCACACACACACACACACACACACACACACGCAAACACGCACGTACACACGTGCACACGCACACACATGCACAGGCATACGAACATACACACTTACGTTCACACGCGCGTACTTACACAGACGGACGAGCAGACGAGCGAACTGAGAAAAATAGAGAAACGAAGAGAAACAATGAAATACGGAGAGAAACAGCATGCCAGGAACACGGACAAATCGCAGGGAATCTGGAGGTGGAAAGAGAGATACATAAATAGACAGAAAACACACGCAGAACAGAGAGAAACTGATCAGCACCAGCACAAATCGGAGCGCACTGTTGCTGACTCGGCTACCTGAGGCCTCGTGCCTCCTGGGTACCCCGGGGACGTGGTAGAGGCAGCTCTGCTTTCCCATTTTTCACAGGAAACCAGCCTCAGTACAGGACACCATCCTTGGCGTATCTTAGGCCACAAATCTCGCCTGTCTCTTTCCATCCTACCCCGTCCCTGGAAAATGGTCTCCAGGTGCCGAAGCCGCATAGACAGAGAAAAGGAAGTCTGGCATTCCAGCCTAATCAAGATCGAGGGATGAGAAAAACAGCTTGTTTCGAGTTAGTCCACGGGTGGCACCTTTACGGTTATCAGTGCTTATAGTTTCAGGGAAGAGCTTTGCCTGGCAATTAACTCCACTTAGAACTGGGTAGGGTTGCACAATGCCTTCACTGGAATTCGGGGCTCAAGAGGGTCATCGTCGCCCATAAAGCACGAGCCACCGAGTCAAAGGGAGACAACTGTTTACATGACGTGGAGTGCAACGGCGCTGTCGGGCGCCGAGAGTGACACTGGCACAGCAGATATCTGCTGGTCTTGGCCTCCCTAATGTAAACGCAGGTTTGCACCATTTCCACGCTTGCTTGTATACACAGCGCGTTGTCTGTGGTGCGCCTACTCATAAATTAAAGGAAATTTCCTAACCTGGGTTTCGATGTTACTGTGCTGCGCATAGCTTACATTGGAGACTTGTTAGTTCTTTAGGACTTTTTCTCTCCCACTGCCACGTGAAACCACAATTCTTCGACTTCTCACAAAGGGAAAATGTTTAATCTAACTAGCAGCAAAGAAGCAGGACGAGATTTTGCTTACGTCACATGTAATTTTTACGTCACAGTCACTCACAGGTAATTTTTGCTTACTTCCCTTTAGTTTGGTTGGATCAATCATGAGTAGACGGTGTGGCCTGTGTTGCGTCTTTCTTGGCAGTTTTAACACTAGAGCAGTCATCAGTTTATTGTCAATTTGAGAGACTCACTGGCTCATAAAATCGGTAGCTAGAGCCATGGCGCCATTTTGATCATCATGATCCAACCAATGACAAGGGACGTAACTCACGCAACCCGCCGGCTAAATCTCGTCCTGCGTAAAATCGCGGAGTGGAAGTTCTTAATTTTTCTTTGGATGCTAGTCTTTTGAAGGCCAAACAGTTGGTCGCTTAAACTACGCATGGAATGTTTACTGTCTGTCAGTCAAGCCCTTTCATTTTACAAATCAGCAGTTGAAACGACATGCTATCATTTTCTTGTGATTACAGTAACGTTAGGACAACGGAAGAATGCAAAAATACTCACCAAAAAGGACTTGGTAGAATTGTCTGTTTTCACCAAGTACGTATGGGCAGAACTTGTGAATTACCATATCGCAGAAACCGGAAGTCACGTGACAGCAGAAGGTGTGACGTAGAATGCAAGAAAGTCCTCATTTAGATACCAATTAGTCCAAAGCCAAGTTGGTGGAGGACGCTCTATGATACCCTATTGTCTCAAGTTCTTTGCTACCAGGGCGTATCGGAATGTTTCTGCAAAACATCGTTTTATTTCTTAGTGACGTCATCAAACTTTTGAATTACTGAGATCGGATTCCTCCAGTGTTGAAAATCCAAGGCCTTGAGCGCGTCAGCCGAGCTGTAGAGCAGTGGAGGACACGCAGATGTTTTTCTAAGTCGAACTTTCCGTGGGCGTGTCCGTGCACGTGGGTGTGCGTTGCTTGTATGCTAACACATGTCAGGGTTGGTCTTAGGGTTAAATGTTTTCGTAGGGGTGTAGAAAGCCACTTACCGCACGTAGCGTATAACGAAAACGTTTCATCGTGGTGACTGAATTAAAAATACATGGAATAACTATCAGCTGTGGGGTAGCAGCAGCACCAGGCGAGTTCTATATCTCTCAGAGAAAGACAGACAGAGAGAGAGAGAGAGAGAGAGAGAGAGAGAGAGAGGGAGGGAGGGAGAGAGAGAGAGAGAGAGAGAGAGAGAGAGAGAGAGAGAGAGAGAGAGAGAGAGAGAAGTGAGTGGAGAAAGTGAGTGAGTAAGTGAGAGAGAGTGAGTGAGTGAGAGAGGGGAGGGAGGGAGAGAGAGAGAGAGAGAGAGAGAGAGAGAGAGAGAGAGAGAAAGAGAGAGAGAAAGAGAGGGGGGGGAAGTGAGTGAGTGAGAGAGTGAGAGAGTGAGGGAGAGAGGGAGGGGAGGGAGAGGGAGAGAGAGAGAGAGAGAAAGGGGGGGGAGGGAGGGAGAGTGGAAGAGAGAGACAGAGACAGACAGAGAGAGAGAGAGAGAGAGAGGGGTGGTGGTGGTGGTGGTGAGTGAGTGAGAGAGTGAGGGAAAGAGGGAGGGGAGGGAGAGGGAGAGAGAGAGAAAGGGGGGGGAGGGAGGGAGAGTGGAAGAGAGAGACAGAGACAGACAGAGAGAGAGAGAGAGAGAGAGGGGTGGTGGTGGTGGTGGTGAGTGAGTGAGAGAGTGAGGGAAAGAGGGAGGGGAGGGAGAGGGAGAGAGAGGGAGAGGGAGAGAGAGGGGGAGAGAGGGAACAAACGAATGAACGAATGGTTTATTTTTGTTAGGCCACCGGCCCATCACAACACAATTACACATGATATGCCTCTTCGGCCATAGCAATAGAAACAGCTTCTTTTCTTCTCTTGAATGCATAATATAATTATACGTTGCAACCGCTCATACTGCCTTAGGCTCCTCCAGCGACAGGAGTACCTTAACATCAAAGGCATATGTATTCGTCATCAACCTGCGTATATACATTCGTCTGAGATCTTCATAGGCAGGACATTCAAGTAACAAATGCTGTTCATTTTCGTCTGTTTCATAGGAAGCTGTACATAAGTAAGCATTATCAGCTCGCTCCGTACCAAATCTGTATTTATGCGTGAACAGATCGCTGAATCCCATCCTAAAAAGAACATAAACATCTCGAAAAACTTTTTTATCTAATATATACAAATATTTCTCTCTATTCAATTCTGTCTTAAAGGATCTGTACAGTTCATATCTACCACTCGCTGATATTGAAACTGTCCATACATTCATGTATTCAGTGATAAGGCGCTTTCTGAACTCGAGCAAGAACTCTGTCTCATTCCGCACATTCTGATTACGCCATACATCAGCAAAATCATATCTATGCAATACTTCTTTTATTTTGTCAACCCAGTTTCCATTATTTCCCGAGATGAGCATCATCTTGTAAACTTTGTTAGGGTATCTAGTTGCCTCCATCCTAAGTACACGCAACCAGTACTTAATAGCCCGTAAAGTTGCATTGATATACAGTGGGTATCTTTTCCGATTTCACCATACGTCATCAAGTTAGGAGCTTGTAAAGGAACATTGAGAAATCTTTTCATAGCTTGTAGGTGTACAGATTCTATTTCCGAACAGTTGTACAGTCCCCACAGTTCTGATGTATACAAAAGTACCGGCTGTATCTGGGTAGTGAACATTTTGAAATACACATCTGGTGACACATTTCCTAATTTTTGTAGACACTTAGTCAGTTGAATCATACCAGCTTTTGCTCTAAGTACA
The DNA here is from genome assembly GCA_034096865.1 of Theodoxus fluviatilis. Lineage (NCBI taxonomy): Eukaryota > Metazoa > Mollusca > Gastropoda > Cycloneritida > Neritidae > Theodoxus > Theodoxus fluviatilis. The sequence continues at coordinate 173,801 of JAWQFJ010001096.1, read as the reverse complement.
AGATCAGACTGTAAAATACTAAAGGACAGTCTCGAAGTGAACAGTGCTCCAAGATATCTGTACTCATTCACAGTCTCAATTTTTTCCGTACCCAGATACCACTTCTCATGACCTGCCAGATAACCACCATTTCGGAAAACAATGACCTTTGTTTTTTGTTGGTTTACATCCAGACCAACTGTGTCTGAAGCTTTTTTGAGATTGTTCAATTGGTTTTGCAGACCAACGACCGTGTCCGATACAAGAACTATATCATCTGCGAACAGTAACAGATATATAATCGTAGCATCAGGCATAAGCTGAATACCATGTTTAGGGGAGAGAGAGAGAGAGAGAGAGAGAGAGAGAGAGAGAGAGAGAGAGAGAGAGAGAGAGAGAGAGAGAGAGAGAGCTTTATTGCTAATAAGACCAGTTCCCGGTCTCACAGGAACTAATTGGAGATCCCAATTGCGCATTTATCACGTTGCGTGAAGGACATATTAAGATCTCCGTCGTAGAGGCTTTCGTCTCACAGCTGCTGTCTAAGATTCAGAGACTGATGGGTCGATTAAGGTTTAATGGTGTTAAGTTACGAAACTAACTCTTTCTCTATTCTCTCTCTCTGTCTCTCTGTCTCTCTCTCTGTCTCTCTGTCTCTCTCTCTGTCTCTCTGTCTCTCTCTCTGTCTCTGTCTCTGTCTCTCTCTGTCTCTCTCTGTCTCTCTAGCTATCTCTCTCTAGCTATCTCTCTCTAACTTTCTTTCTCTCTCTGTCTCTCTCTGTCTCTCTCTCTCTGTCTCTCTGTCTCTCTCTGTCTCTCTCTATCTCTCTAGCTATCTCTCTCTCTAACTTTCTCTCTTTCTCTCTCTGTCTCTCTCTAACTTTCTCTCTTTCTCTCTCTCTCTGTCTGTCTGTCTGTCTCTCTCTCTCTTTCTCTCTCTCTCTCTCTCTCTCTCTCTCCTTTTATGTTCAATGTTTTAAATGCCATTCTTGAAGCCGCTTCTACTTTTTTCTATATCTTAATGATTAACCTTTTAACACAATTTTTTTCTCGTCCACAGCTTGGACGTACTACGGCGACCATGGTAAGTACAGCTTTGGTCTCCCTTGTTCTTGACAACTGACTACACAGTCACTCGAGCTGCTTGGAGTAACAGCATATTAAGTCTCTTTTCCTACTTGCTATTTGCCTTTTATGAATCGCTTTTGGAGACGCAGTGAGTTTATTCTTACCCATAACCAACAGGAGGTCAATTATGGCAGACAAAGCAACAAGTGAGAGATCTGTGACACCTCGAAAAGACTAGTGGCCGCACTTTCGGAAACGAGTGTGCGGTTATGTAAGACCAACTATAGCCACATTCTGAAGTATTGACGTCTATTAATCGACGATGTAAGCAGACAGATTAGTGGCTTCAGCACTCGGACATTAACAGGAAAGTTGCAGGTGTGAGCCGTATCCGAGATATAGAGGGGGGAAAATTCTAACCCGTGCAGTTTTGCATCGCACTCTGTATGTGCAGGTCCCGATCACTGGGCTCAGGCTGTGCCTGGCACTGTCTGCGACGGCCAAAAGCAGTCTCCTATCGACGTCGTGACCACCTCCGCCAAGTACATGCAGTATCCCGCCTTCGATGTCGCCTCCTATGCCAGCAGCGTGACCTCACACGTCATCATGAACAACGGACACACAGGTTGACTGCCTTGACGCACTCTGCCGTTGTTTAATATCCTCCTCCTCCTCCTCCTCCTCCTCCTCCTCCTCCTCCTCCTCCTCCTCCTCCTCCTCCTCCCCTCCCCCCCCCTCCCCCCCCCCCCCCTCCTCCTCCTCCTCCTCCTCCTCCACCACCACCACCTCCACCACCACCACCACCACCACCACCACCACCACCACCACCACCATCGTCGTCGTCGTCATCGTCATCGTCATCGTCATCGTCATCGTCATCGTCAACGTCAACGTCAACGTCGTCGTCGTCGCCGTCGTCATCATCATCAGCATCATCATCATCAATCATCATCAACAACAGCGACAACAACAACAACAATCTTTATTTTTGTCCCTTTTTATGGGTAGTCGTACTCAGAAACCATAAACTTTTTTTTGTCAGTTGAAATTTGTGGGTCCAATTTTCTCACCAACAGGCTGTACATATAAAGAGTTGTCTACCTGTGATGTATTTGCATGCATTATGCTAATTAGCTTTCAATATTGCTGCCGATACAATAAATTTCAAGTATTTTTAAATATATTACCAGAAAAGGAGCTAATTATAGAAACTTGTAAATTTGCACAGAAGTACAGTACATACGGTAACATGTCCCGATCCAAAATAAGGACAATTACTCTAAGCACTTCATTTTAACAAAATTTCTCATATGAAGTTATATGAATTGAATCGCTAATTTTACATATTTAAGATCCTGTAACTTTGATATACAGGAAAATACAGCTCTGATTATGGTTCATTCCATAAAGCAGGTTATGTGCACCAAATATGCCAAGTTTCAAGATAGTCAAATTACAGAGATATTATATCTGAAAGCTAACACATAGCTGTGAAAACCTGGAAACTGAGAAAATTGTATTTGAAATTCACACACCACATTATGACAGTTGACAGTTGGTGTCTTTGAATGAATTGTTTACTATGAAATACTCTTTTCACCCCCCAAACAAAGCATACTGTCATATTCTGCATTGAATTTACGACAAAGTAATATGAATAACCGTATTTTCATATATATTTTGCAAAAATGACTTGAAAAACTGGGTTTTCCTATCTTGAAACTAATACCA
>JAWQFJ010001096.1:166023-168523 GCA_034096865.1 Theodoxus fluviatilis | reverse complement strand
AATGATTCTTTGTGAGTAGAGACAAGAAAAACTTAAACATAGTAGGGACTTCTACACGCCTATAGTTGATAGAAATAAAAGAGGAGTAAAAGCTTTGTTTTTCCATCGGAAGATGATCGTCTCAATGCCTACCGTTGACTTTTGATGAAACATCACTCACCTCATTCGAAATGTCGCCATTAAAAAACCTGCACTCCCACATTAGCGCATTGATACTGTTCGACTTAAAAAACAACAACTTTTCCATTGTGAAGAGCTCTATCGCTGTTTTCTCTGCTTTTTTGCAAGACGCATCTGTGAACTAAGACAATCATGTTTCGACATGATTGAAATTGCACAACGTTACACAGCGGATGCAGATTTTCTTTGCAAAAGTGGTCGACGACTTGTCGATACTCTGACGTTAGACAGTGTAAGGTATCGAATTCGCATTCAGTTTCTCCCACCTTGACCCTTGTATGTGACCTATGACATCACGAGCAATGGACGACCATGGACTGAGCCAGTTCAGGTCAAAGTGGGTGAGAAGGGAGGGAAGCCAGCACAATTAGCCAAGAACGTTATCAAACGTTTCCGTTTTGTATCTCTGCACGAAGAGTTCGTATGTGCTATGCAAAGATGACACGGCATTTGAAGTTGTTACATTGGCTTCTTGTCATTGCGTTGAATCTTAATACGCACACCTAGCAGAGATGTAAGCAAGAATGGAAGTAACCTCTTTCTACACTCCCTGATTCTAGGATAATTACCCATAGGACGAATATCCTACTACAACTTGTAACGGAGAAAATATTATAATGCAGTTTATTATGTTAGAAACGAGTTTTCCTATGACTTTCGATGCGGCTGTAAACTTACAAAAATAAAGAGTTTGACCGCATTGTCCATTCCAACAATCTGTCAGCGAATGAAGTTAAACAACGGTGTGTCGTGCAGCATATTCGACTCACTGTTTTGAAGGAAAACTTAGACTTTCGTACACTGATGGGTATATACGGGTTTGATAAATCTCCTCTATTTGAAACGTCGTCTCCATTCGTCTAATACGTGCCTTGCATCTCCTTCTTTACCACAGGTAAGCGCTGTGGCTAATCACGACCCACTTATGGACTCCTTGATCAACAACCTTAAAGAGATCCGCAACAAAGGTGGGTCACTTTGTACAACCTGACGTTATTCTGCCCCTGGTGGCACGTGTGTGTGCGCGCGCGCGCGCGCGCGTGCGTTTGAGAGAGAGAGAGAGAGAGAGAGAGAGAGAGAGAGAGAGAGAGACGTGTAAATTTATCTTTAGTTCCTTAATCAGTTTATCTCTCCTCTGCTTTCTTTTCATGATCTGTAAAATAGATGTCATAATTTGTGTGTGCGTTCATAGCTGGATGTAACCATGTCGTTTATCTCTGTACATAAATGTGTTGTATGTAAAGGACTGTGAACTTATGGATGTGTTTGTAACTGTGTTTTAGAAATGAAATCAGCAGCAGCCGCACCATCAGCAGCAGCAGCAGCACCACCACCACCACCACCACCACCACCACCATCATCATCATCATCATCATCATCATCATCATCATCATCATCATCATCATCATCATGGTGCTTGAAAATAATTCGTTGATGGGAAAGATTCGTGTACGGAGTCCTTCAATAATTTTTCTGAACCTTTGATGCTAAATTCAGGTTGTGACAGGATAAGAAGACTCAATAGAGATCCTGTTTCTTGTTGTTGTTTTTTATATAAAAAAGCTCTCCATACCATATGTTTTGTTGGTGATCTTGAATATTGTCAAAAAAAGAGGAAATTTTATCTGTGATAAATTGTTCTGCTGTAAATCGAACTTCCTCTCCTGTGTTGCTGTTTTGGCAAAGATACGGATTATAGAAGTGTTTAGTGCCAATGGATCAGGGGTATACCGGCAAGGACAGAATGGAAGACATGTGTCTTGCCTGATTCGTCATCCCCGAATGCATTCATTCATTCATTCATTCATTCATTCATTCATTCATTCATTCATTCATTCATTCATTCATTCATTCATTCATTCATTTGTTTATAAATTCATTCTTTCGCACTCTCTCACTCGCTCCCTCATTCTCTCTGACGTCAACCGTCTGCTGGCTGGCGTGTGACTGACAGGCATCGCTTTCTGGAACAGCCTGAAGTGCATGTGCCCAGACTACAGTGCAGGAATCCTGTTAGAAGATGAAGGTCGTTTTAAACATGTTTCTGAAAAAGGGATTCTCCCATTTTAGTAAACAGAAATCACTGGGTCATTGGTCGGTGGATGAGTAAAGAAACAACTTTATTTGACTCACTGAAGACTGCGTGGCTGTCCACAGTAATTTGACCCCAACCACGAAATGATTTGCATTGGGCCTCAAGCGAAATGGAGCTACAGTCCATTTTAGTGGGTAAGGGACCTGGTTGCTGATTTGGATATCTTTCTACAGAACTGATCTGTGGCCATTTTTAGAAACAGAATTTGAAGATTTAAGTCGATCA
>JAWQFJ010001096.1:133523-158523 GCA_034096865.1 Theodoxus fluviatilis | reverse complement strand
AACAACAACTACACATATCCAGTCTCTAAGAACTGGACGCATTACATTGAATGCTTGAACGAGTATATCCCATTTCCACAACTCTGAGCCAAAAACTTAATTTTATCAGGGTTATGTACCCATAACTGAACTTGCACTGTCATTGTGGAAAACTGCATTTCGATCATTGTTGACAATCAGACACCGAGATCGATTTTGCACGTTTTACTGCACAAACTACATACTGGTCATCAATTCCAGAAATAAAAATTTGCTAAAAATGCCTTGTGTTCTTGTTTTTTCACACAACACTTTCCCCTTTCATAAACGTATCGTGTTTCAGCATTATTTTATCCCCAATGCACACACAAAACTGAATTCCTTCAGTGATTAAGGAAAATGGTTCTGACAATCTGGTTACAGGAATTAACCACTGTTGCAGTTCACAAAGATCTCCCCTTTCACTGTAGGGGCAGCATTTGATGGGACTGCATGCACTAGCAATCATCATAATTATTTCTGTTGTGCCTTGTGGAGCCATGACAACCTCTAGCGGCAAAGTTTGATGAATATCTATACAAAACTGTTGTGGCGTGTTTTCACGAATTTAGTGTCTCGAGAGAAGTGAACATATGCAGATAGCATCACGAATCGAGAGAAGTGAACATATGTAGATAACATCGCGAATATTATTGGTCTTAATGATACGCTGCGATGTACCACTTACATGTGGGGCTGAAATAACTTTACAGTATACCCCGGATCACTATGCCACTTGATAAATCCTGTAGTGTCACCCGACGACAAATACATGAACATGGAAAGAAGGGTATAAAGCACGCAGCTACCAGCACCATTGCCGATTTCTATACAGAGTAATCCAACACGATATTGGTTCACAGCTGTACCAACGATTAATTACACTACGCACTACTTGTGGTGCCATCACAGGTACCTGGGTACGTCCTGGGCGAGGAGAGGCAATGCGAGTTTTGCACGCTGCCACGTGATGCAACTCCAGGATCCACAAGTCGTTTTCGACCACAGGCTGGCGCTCCAACCACAAAGCCCAAATAGTAAGCCCATTCTGTGAACCCGAGTCAGTAGTGACTCTGGCGCAGTTCGCAATGAATGCGTAATAGACTTGACCCTTTGCATCACAGCATTGTGCCAAAAATGGCTCGTTCTGGATATTATTTTCCCCACTTTTTACAGAGATCATTCAAATGTCAAAACTTGTTTCCATTTTCAACACAAACATGTTATTTTATCGAATAACTACTTTAACGGCATATGTCAGGGAGCAGAGTGCTATCCCACAAGCCTCTCGTGTGTCCTCCTTATGAATATTCCGGACGGATTAGTTCCATCACGTATTATGAACTGTGCTAGAGACATTTGCTGGCAGGCGAAGTCTCTAGTGGACTAGAATGTAGGTAGGCAGCACTCAAATGCAGATTTTACTAGTGCGATTGCGTTGCTTGGGCTCGATTTTTTCCAAACCATGTAAGCGAAACAAGGAGAGTATCATGAAAAGTTTCCAGCTGAAGAGAGGGATATCTAGTGACAGTGGCCATATGTGGGTTGTGAAGGTTCCAGAACGAACGGGAACATCATAGCACAATCAGGCTGTTAACATCAACCTCTCCGCTAATGCCGTTGCCTGGTCACATGGTCGAGTCGGGCTAAATTTGTCTCGGCTGTGTCACGTGACGTCATTCATGAAGCTCCCTGGCCACCGAGAATATTCAACTTTGTACTGGAAGTGTCTGGAACATGAGTGAAGGGTTATAAGTGCGACAAAGCCACCGAGAGGGAGAACACACAAGAGCAGACACAACAGAGTTAAGGTGAGAGCTTAACTAGAAGATAAACGAGTCCTCCTTTGTAAGGAGTGAGTCCTCTGCAGCATTGCACATAGAGTGCAGTTGTTAGGCCGATACTGTTTACTGATTGATTGTCACCCCTGTGTATCGACCAGTGCATGAATAAAGTTTTATGGAAAAAGACCACCAGCGTTTGTGAACTTCGACTTCCCGGCGCAAGCTAGGAGAACCCCTGTACAACAGGATATTGCTTAGAGAGAGTGCAACATGTGCATATGTGTGTGTGTGTGTCAGTGGCGTCTTGCGCTGCTTGGGGCCACCTAAGATCGAGCTACTGGAGTATCCTCGAAAGCTCCACAACTACAGGTTCCAGCTGATGAGTGCAGTGTCCAGCGGCAGCAGCCATATTATGTAGTACACTGAATATGTGCACGTGCCATCATAGACGTGACTGAGTAGCCTACTCCCTTGGCGATTGGTATTGTTACAACAAATAACAGTATGGTACTAAAATGAAAAATCTAAATGATTCATACCGAGATAGAAGAACTGCACACCAGTCAAATTGGTCACGTGGCTTTTCTGCAAGCTGGCTGAACGTCCAGCTCAGGTGACTTCTTGTTACGATGGAATGGAATGTAATGTCAGCAACACAAAAATAACTAAATTTTGTCCTGACAGACAAAAACGATTCACGTCTCTTGTGGAGGCAATCAGTTTATTGTGCTCAACGGAAACATTCAGGCCAATAAGTGTGCAGCACAAGACACAGTGTCCTGACCCTGCACAGGAATAAGTTGGTCATCTAGTGGTTCTGCTGACACTGAACACAGCACAACATATCCGTCCTCACAAATTTTCAGGTTTGAATCTAATAACTTTTGTACTTAAGAATACCTTGTGAATTTCATTTGTGGGCTGAAAAGTTGTCCACTGAACTACATCTGCATAGGACAACCTGCACATACTTCCTGTGATACAACTGCTTTTATTGAAGTGTTTTAATCATCCGACTCCCTCCTTCTGACCACTTTAGAATGGACATCAGCAAAGATATACCTCTTACATTATCCTTGCAATCCATTCCATATCATATTCTCAGTTGTGTGCAGAACATGACATGGTGCACTTTGTACTAAAATTTTTATCTCACACATGAACCAACACTGCAAGCAACACGATGTTGAGAGCATCTCGGTTAAGAAATTCCAGACCAAAAATTTAGCAAGTTTCACATTTTTCTTTGCAAGGACTAGACAAACACTACCATTTGACAAAGCAATTGTGCTGATTAACCATAGCATTATATCATGTGCCAAACCAACATTCTGGTCTATCAATTTTATCCCATTGTCTAAAATGGTCAAAGTACCACATAATAAACAGTACTTAATGCAGTCATGCTGGGCATAAAAACAAAATTTAGTTTATCATGACCCACAGCAACATTTGGGAGTCTTTTCCATCACATTCAAGTTTGCTTCCAAATGAGACAGCAAGTCTAAATGATTAGTGACAGACTGATCATGCAGCATGAGTTTCCCTGCACTGAGAAAAACCATCATTTCTGTTTACATGATCGAGTCAAAAGTCAGTGTTCTGGCAGTAGTTTAGCGCATACCACAGACCAACTATTGTACAAGTATTCCACAATGCAACAAACAGAATACAAAAAAGGTGTCAGCTAGAAGCATTGGGATTTAGAAAATTCATTAAAAAGAAATAAATCGAGGATGAGTGCACGAAAGAGAATTGGAAAAGAGGCGGCACTTCTGTGCTAGTTTCAAATTACCATAAGGCCTATTTCATATATTCACTATCACCAATAAAAATGACAATTTCAACCACAGAAGCAATGAAAATTTCTAACACAGAAGCATGCACATTGGTATCATGAAACCATCCATCAAAGTGTTTATAAATGAGCATGACTGTCAAACGAATGCAAATCATGGTCAAACCATTTGATGCCAAGAAAGACAAGTTCCTGCTATCTGATCAAGTACGCGAGATGTGAGGAAGTGGCAATGGTAACAACTAAATACCACCAACAATCATGCAAGTCCAAGTAGCCTCGCGGGGGGAGGGGGGGGGGGGGGGGGAGGATGGAGGGAGAGACATGAACCAAAGTGAAAGAAACCTGTCCCAAATCTTGTGGGTTGAAATAATGAAACACATTGTCAATAGCATTACCTGCTCCAATGTTGCATTAAAAGTCAACATGATATTTACTAATATACCAGAGACAGACAATGACATGGCCCTTCCAAAGATAAATGCAGATGTCTACAACCACTGCAACATTCCCAAGCCATCATCTTTGTGCTTTCAATAGGAACAGCTTTCTCACAGACACTTTAGAGACATTACATCAAGTAATTTGCATCACAGCTATACAATCCATCATTACTGAGCAGGCCATAAACTTCACACCAAATTACTTACAGCTTCATGACTTAAGTAGAGCCCTTAGAGCTTCAAAACATGAAAATACAACAGTGAACTAACATTGGGGTCATATCATACATCCATCCAGCACACTAAACTTCACTACAGAAAGCATATTTCATTACATTCTCATTCTTTATTAAATACCCCATGCATCAACAACAAAAAGTGAGTAAAACTACACCACTCTGAAGTTTTTGGCACTCTATTGTCGACAACCTTTGGCATTAGAAAAAAAAAGATAAGAAAATAAAACATTTATATTTCAAAAAGAAAACATTAAAAGACATGAATTCCATTTCACTACAAAGGAATGGCAGGCCTCACCACTTCAAAGATAGAACGCATGAAGAATCTCAGGGTTACTACCTATTAACAGGACACCTGTGTACTGGACTTGGGCATGTGAGGGCGACACTATAGTTCCTAACTCAGAGCTGAAACTCACAGGAGAGTAGAGAAGGCTTCTACAGCCTGTTCACAGGACACATGTATTCTGAACTTGGGTATGTGAAAGCAGCAAGTTCCTCAGTTTACGATAGTTTCTAACACAGAGCTGAAACTCTTCAGGGGATATAAAAGGTTTCTACATACATGTGCCTTTCATGTATTGACTTTGGTTATGTGAAAGCTACAAAACATGGTTCAGCTTCAAGAGAGTTAATCTGACCTCTTCCTGTCACTTCATTCCTGAGTGGCTTTTAATCAGTCAGTATCATCTGAATAGGTCAGTATGAAAAAGGACTTGCAATACAACAAAAAGAACATTGGAAGCAAGGTGCATTTCTTCAACTAAAGTCTAGATCAAAAGCCTTCAAATATCACACATCCAACTTGTACAATGACAGGATTACGTTCAATATTCATACAAATATTCCAAAATTTATTTCAATGCTATTCCTTATCACAAGGATTTTTCTCTGAATTATGACAGAATAAACAATGCAAAAAATTCACTTTAAACAGAAATAAAACAATACCCAAGAAAAGTTTAATGAGTGAAAGCTCATTTTATACTTATTAAACACATGACATGGATTACACACTGGCAAGAGAATAAAGAGACATGAACATACCCACTGTTTCATTGCAGTTACAAAGCTTTCAGCGCATGCCACAAGTAAAATAACATCAGCCTCAAACAAGAACATAACAAACAACATCTGTGTTGGCATAAGAAAAAAAAAGAGATAAGAAAATGGTGGGTTGAGAAGGTGGGAGAAAACCCACCAATGATGTCTAGGAAAATAATGGTTCTGTATACATGTATGACACACTGGTTTTGAGTACATACGCGAACATTACACACTCAAGGAATGATGTAGTACATCATCCTGAGATGGGGAAAACAATTTGTATTCTAAAGTACCTCATAAAGAGATCCCTGACAAAACAAACACATCTAGAATATCATTTCCTGAGTATCTCAGCACAGAAATAGTGATGCACATAACCATGGCACTCAATCCTAGAAAAATAAACAAACACGAGTATAAACAAAAAACAAAACCAACAGCAAGACTGAACTGTCTTCAAAATCCAGTCACATAGGAAGCCCTATTTCAACAAGGTTTTGTCACACAAAACATGCACTCCAATTCCAAAAGCATCACATGGAATTAAAGCTAGGTGTGGCAATAGCAAATGCTATAAGAAGTGGTTGCACAGAAACCTGAGGACAGCAAGAGAGGCCTGCTGTCAGTCGGTAGAGGAGGGGGATGTCTTGGAGAAGCCTGGGGGAGGAGTCACAGAGCTCTTGCCAGAAAAACCAGGAGGAGGTCTCACGCCAGGAGCAGGAGCAGCAGCAGCAGCAGTGGCAGGTGGGAAGCCAGGTGGTATTCTGAGACTGCCGTCAGCTGGCTTCACTTCAGAAAAACCTGGGGGCGCACTGGGGATGTGACCACTGGATTCTGAGGTTTCCTTTCCTGAAGATTTTTTTGGATGCCCTTTTGGCCCATGTCCTTCTTTGTCCTCAACCCTCTCTGTGCCTCTGTCTGGAGTATAATTTTCTCTGGGGGACACCTTGTCACCGGCATGTTTTCTGTTGTTGTCTCCTCTTCTCCTGCCATAATCTCGCCTATAGTATCCTCTGCCTCTGCTTCCTGTGCCATCTAAGCCTTGGTCTCTTCGACTCTCCTGGCCACGGTGATCATGAGTTTCAGACCCTCTTTCGTCTTTCCTTTCAGTGTCCTCTGGTCCATGTTCAAAATAATGATAGTCATCATAGTGTCTGGATCCTCTGTGCCTGTAGTGGCCTCTTCCACGCCCATAGTACTCACGCCTGTGGCGAGCATGGTAGTCGTCGTTGCCCTGATAGGAGCCTCGACCATCTCGAGATTTCTTATATCTTTGGCCATCCTCTTTCTCTGTCCCTTGCTGCCTTGCCTGCAGCTTTGCCTCGGCAACATAACTGTCCTGATACTGAGCTTCTCCCTGTCTATGTTTGGGATCATGGGGACCTCTGCCCCCTTCCTTCTTCTCATGTTCTGATCTTGTAGAATTCCCTTCATCCCTCCTGTCTCTGGGCTGTGCCAAGTCTATGTCCTGAGCCTCTGAGCTCTTCCTCCTGTGAAATGCCCTTGGATGTGGTTTCCTCTCATGATCTCTGCTGCCATCTGCATGATGGTCAACAGCATCTTCTTCACCATCAGACATCCTGCGGTTTCTGCGACCACCTCTCTTTCGATGACGTTGGCCTTGTCCCTGTCTGTTTGCTTTGTCTTCCAAGCCATCAGCTCTGGCCGACTCAGCAGCTGAGTTTTCATTTCTTGGTGATGTGTTATCCTTGCATACTTCTGCAGCTGGTTTTGTTGCTGACTGTATGGATGATTCTTCTCTCTTGCTGGATCTGCCTTCCATGTCTTGACTAGATCTGCTGTCCTGCTCTGAGCGAGCTGGTCTGTTCCTGTTTCTGTTGGAGTTCTCTGGTCCTCCTGAATCTGCTTGGCCTCCAGAATTAAGTCTCTCCTGCTGAGAGTCACTATCCTGTCTATTAAAGGGATGGCGTTGCCGGTTCCTCCTGTTTCTCTGATTCCTCCCACCACCTCTGCCTCCTTCTCCTCCATGTTCTGCTTTCTCTTCAGGGCAGTGGTCAGCTCCTGGATGTGAACTCTCCTTACTTTGATCTCCACCTCTAACATTTTCCTTTTCATCTTTAGGGTGTGCACCATCAGTCCCTCTCATTCTGAAATTATGCTTCTGCCGTGGCTGTCCTGTGACCCTGTCCTCAGATGACCTGTGATCCGATGTCTGGTAATTCTCCTTGTCTCTCCCTTGCCTCCAGCCATGGTTGTTGTTCCGCCTGCTCTGAGGCCTCGAATGATCATCTTGCCACCTTGAGGAATTCCCATCCTTTTCATAGTAGTAGTCACGATCTCCATAGTTATAATCCTGATCTGAATAACCTGACCTCCTCCAGTTCCTCCTGTTGTCATGACTACGGTTATCATGACCTCTGTAGCCTTGCCTCCTGTAATCCTGACTTCTGCTGTCCTGACCCCTACTGTCCTGACCTCTAACATTTTGACCTTTGTTCTCATGACCCCTGATTTGCTGTGATCCCTTGACATCTTCCTTGCTCTGAGAGTCTGGAGATATTTTCTCTGAGCTGCTGACATCAACTTTGTTCTTTGGAGGGTTGGCCTCTTTGGAAGACTCCTTCTTTTTGTCTAATGAAGGCAGGAATTTGGGGTCAGGGTCATGATTGAGGACCACAACTGTGTCCTGCAAAGAAAACTGAGGGTTAAAATCTTTTTTCATTGATGCTAATCAAAGTCATTTACAATTAACAAACATAGGTATCATTTTGTGTGATACTTGGAGGACAAAATGCTTATTCTATGTTTTTGCCTGATACTGACTAAAAAAATTATTACATTGTCTCAAATATCCCCAGATTATCTAACATTTAACATAGAATTGATGCAAATTCAAGAAACTAACGTACATTCTGAAGGACAAAGGAATGGAATTAAAGTTTCCTTCTGTACCAAGGCATGATAAGTGTATTGAAAGTATTCTACTCTCTAAACTCATCAAAAGACAATAAGGAAGTGAAAAATTTTAGTATGATTTGTATGACATTTTCCATCCTCATTTCAAAGCACTCCAGTATCCGGAATAAACTAACCCACCCCCCTACCCCCCATCCCTCAAAAAACAAAACAAAACAAAACAAAACAAAAACTGAGGCAACAAAATGCCAGCAAACACTTTAAATTGTGAGGCTCTGTGGCTGAGTTTTGAGCGCTTGAACTGCAGTTCCTTGCAGCAAGTAGATGCAGTGTTCAGAGTTGTGCAGATCCCAGAGTTGTATCCTTGAGCAAGGTGTTCATTTACATCACTTCTCCCCATCCAGAAGAAAAACAGGCACCTGTGAGGGCTGAGCTAGAACTTTTGTTCAATTTGTTGAAATTGTGGAAAAGTAACTTTCAAGCAGTCATCCACAGTGTGGGAGCTGAGACAATGTTGGAATGACCATAAGAGTAGCCCAATAACCAGGGGGTAAATTTGTGCAGTTTGGGCACACATTGACAGGTGAGAGGTTGCAATATACAATGCCACATTTACCATCACCTTTTAATAGAGAACACTCCAATGCATGCATGCAGGTCTGTGACGCCTACTCACAGCAGAGACCAGGTACTTGGATCGTTCAGCCTCCAGGTCGATGATGCCTCCTTGTTTCTGCTGCTTCTGGAAGATCTCTGCCATCTCTGCCTGCTGTTGGCGGACCTCAGGTGTGATGGCAGACACCATCTCTCCATCTTCAACAGGGGATGGTGCTGACTCCAAGTCATCTTCATCCACCTCCCCCAGCTCAAAGCGACATGTGGGGCACAGCGGCTGAAGCATGGGGAAGAAAAATTGAACTAAGGAATGAAATTATAGATAAGGGTACGGTGCCAACATGAGGCATAATAGCAAAAGCAATTACTTGATGCACAGTTTGATCCTGCCTTCTGCAAGATAAGGGAAGGGAGATAACTCCAGTTATTCTCATTCAAGGGAAGTAATTCCACCACTCCGCTACATCGTCATCTTTCTCTCCATGGGTCACAAGAGTAGCAACATGGGCAATCATTATTTACACTTTTTTTGTATTGTTCTGGTTCTAATCTATATGTTTTCAAGTCTAATCTTAAGATATTAATAATCCAGATTTCTCCCATTGCAGGGATTGATCCATGACCCTGCACCTTGCACATAATCAAATGCCAAAGCTTGCTCTCCTATATCTGCCTGTCAAAAGACAGGGTTTCAATAGGCGAGTAGAGGCTGAGGAGCTGACAATGCACTCATGCAGGAGGGGAGACTACTGGATATGGGGTGCCAAAAGCTGATGGTCTACATATCAATAGTAAACATGGTATTGAGGAAGCTTTTTAAAAGATTATTTTGTCTTTTTTGGGTAGCTAGAAATTCCCTACGAAGCGAAGCAGCAGGCGGTCTTCAGAGGAAGAGCCCCCGTCGCCGAGTGTTTTAGCCCTATAATCTTCCTTACACTCTTGGGGGGTGGGCCACATCTGGACTGACCTTCAGGTGTCCGTCTTTCTGCCACTGTACTTGGCAGGGGCGGGGAGAAGCAATCGGAACTAAGCATCTTGCTCAAGGATGCAACTCTAGAATCCGAGCCGTTTCGAACACCACACCCGCTGACTGCAGGTCCAGCGCGCTACCGCTCGGCCAGAGCTTCGCAGGGAAAGTGCTCCCTCATTGGCAGGTATTTTTCTTCGGTTCGAGATCGCGCCTGTACCCCGCTCGGCCCGGGGGCCAGAGGCATGCTACGTGACCTTGCCCGCACGACCAGCAACGGCAGGTTATTGGGTGGAGGAATGTGCCACGGTACTGGCAAGTTTTCCGTTCGAATTCGTGTCACATTAGCGCACACTAGGTGGACCCTAATCTCTGCTGTTTCTGCGCATCCATATCCAGACAGATGCCGTCTCTGCGGCTTCTGCCATGGCTCTTGCTGCCTGTGTGCACTGCGGCTTGAGAGGCTGAGTTGTCTGCAGGCGCCGTGGACTGTGTGGCCTACGAAAAACCTAGCTCACACCTCGACCGTGAGGATGGTGGTCCAAATGCCCTGGCTTCTCAGCTGGTTGGCAAGGGGTTCGTATTTTGCTTGCTTGACTTGGTACCACTCTTCCATCTTGTCTTCCATGGGCACTGTCAGTTCTATGAGGACCATTCTCTTGGTCTTTGCAGAGTGGAGCACAATGTCTGGTCACTGCCCTGTCTCTCTGATCTCTGCGGGGTACCGGCTTTGCCCTTTCAGATCAGTTGCTATTGTCCAGTCTTGTGCAGCTGTAAGGACGCCGGATGTTGCCGTTTTCCTGTGCACTGTGTTTCCCGACTCTCCGGCCCTTACGAACTTCTTTTGCTGTGGGAGCCCTTTTTCCTCGGCATTAGCGTGCCCAATCGCCTCCTCCGCTGCTTGGGCCAGGTGGTGGAGAACCTTGTTGTGGAGCCAGGTGTACTGTCCAAGGCCCAGGGCCACGCCACACACTGACAGGATATTGTTGAGGGTCTGTTTCACCCCACAAAGCAGACAGTTGGTGTCTGATGTCTTTCTCCATCTGGCCGGATTCACGTTGGTGGGTAGCAGATATGTCGCCCTAATTATGAAAGCCAGCCGCATTGGTGCCATGTGCCAGATGTCTCTCCAGGACAGCTTTCTTTGCTCTGCTGCGTCCCCAAGTTGTCCATTGGCCTTGCTGTGCCTGCTGCACTGCTGCAGCTGCCCTCTTGGCTTCCTCTGCTGCCCTTATTTCCTGGCTTACCATGTCGCATTTCCCTTTGTTTCCTGCCCTTTACCAGAATGTTGGTCTCTCACTGTATCCGAGACCTTATCGACCACTTTGGGTGTGTCCCAGGACTTCCTTCAGCTTCAGGCTCTCCGTGGCTGCGTCGACTGCCCCCTGAGCAGTCCATTTCTTTCCCGATCTGATGGTGGGCAGGGTTGATCTCACCAGGGTGTCCTCCGACGTCTGGAGCATCATGAGCAGTCTGGCGTTGCCCACCTTGAATTCCTCAGTGATCGATTTAGTGGCAGAGCGAGCTTGTTTGCTTTCTCATATAGCCCCACGTTCGAGAAACCGGGGTGGACACCAAGCCATCCGCAGAGAAACTTGCTGATCATAGACTCCAGCCCCTCCACTGTGCTTGTGCAGATATCGTAGATGAGCAGCAGCCATAGCAGTTTTGGGAGGAGGACATGTTGGAACATCCAGATCTTGAACTTTCCTTGAAGGGGGCACTTGTTGATCTTCTCAAGCCCCATCTTTGTGGTGTCCCTGATTTCCTTGGCTCTTCCTGTATCTCTCAAGCTGGAGTCGTACACCCTTCCGAGGCTCTTGACTGGTTGTTGGGTCACAGTTGAGATCGCTTCCCCCGCCACCGTGAAAATCACGTCTGGCCCCACCCTTCCCTTCTGCAGCTAAAGGCTTCTTGACTTTTGGGGCTTGAACTTCATGCCCATCCTGCTGGAGCTGGGAGAGGATCCTTCGTGCCTCGTCCTCCTGTGTGGCTAGCACTGTCGTATCATCCATGAACGCTTTGAGAGGGGGCATGTGGAGACCGCCTCCTAAGTTGGCACCGCTGCAGTGCGCCTTGGCTGCTCTCAGGAAGACTTGCATGACCATTACAAAGAGGATTGGTGTGACCCATGGCTATTCCCACCTCCAGGGGAATCCAGTTTGTGGTGTACTGCCTGGTTGTGAACCTCATCAAGTCCTCAAAGTAGCCTTGCAGCAGCTGGATCATGGGTTCAGGAACATGGTACATTCTGAGGGCCAGCCATATCACTTGGTGCGGCACATCATAGACATTGAACCAACACTCAAACTGTCTGAGGGGAAGGTGCATCATAGATGTTTACCTAATCTTACATACACATTCCTACTCTAATACAAATAATTTTCAACAACAGCCCTCACTAAAAGATGAATGTGTTTGGATGGATGGATGGATGGATGGATGGATGGATGGATGGATGGATGGATGGATGGATGGATGGATGGATGGATGGATGGATGGATGGGATGGATGCAATTGATGAGATGGATGGGAGGGAGGGAGGGAGGGAGGGAGGGAGGGAGGGAGGGAGGGAGGGAGGAAGGGGGGGGGAGGAAGGTAGGGAGGTAGGGAGGGAGGGAGGGGTGGAGAGGTGGATGGATGGATGGATAGATGGATGGATGGATGGGATGGATGCGATTGATGGGATGGATGGGAAGGAGGGAGGGAGGGAGGGGGGGAAGGGAGGAAGGGGGGGGGGGGGGAGGTAGGGAGGTAGGGAGGGAGGGAGGGGTGGAGAGGTGGATGGATGGATGGATGGATGGATGGATGGATGGATGGATGGATGGATGGATGGATGGATGGATGGATGGATGGATGGATGGATGGATGGATGGATGGATGGATGGATGGACGGATGGATGGGTGGGTGGATGAATGGATTGCTGGATAGATATGTCAGTCTAGGTCAATGGACAATTGGATAGGTGAAAAGATGGATGGATGGGCAGAAGGACAGATAGATGGATGGGAGGTTTGAAGGAGGCACATCATACCTTGAAGGGCTGGGGTTCCTGCTGGTGAGCCACAGCTTCAATGTTGGCCTCCTCTGCCTGTTGCTGTGCATTCTGGTAGTAACTCCACAGACAGGCCTTGTGGAAGTAGTGGTAGCAGTCAGTCTTGGTGAATGCATCGCCCTCCTTGAAGTGCTCCAGACATATGGCACAGGGGCAGTGGGGGATGTTGCCCTCGGTCAGGCAGTCCTTGGCAATCTGCAATGGAACCCAAGGGTATAAAGATCTGAGACTCAAACAGTAGAGAAAAGTAACAATTTTAAGAACCATGTCTTTACCTCTCTTTACCTTTGACCCATGCAAAGTTAGTTTCGTACTCTACCCCTGTGTTCCGTTGCACTCTGCTTCATCTCTGCTATGACGTAGCTGGCTGAGGAATTTTGATTGTTTATTTTTAAAAACTTAAAAAGCACATTATCATTAAAAGTAGAGGGTTTTGGAGGCCCTATTTGAATATATGAATCCCATATTGATTTCACATTCAATTTTATCCCTCTTGATCAAAGAAACGACTTTATAAAAGCATTAGAATTTATTATCATTGATACACGATCTTTCATGACGTTTCACCCAGTGGCGGAGGTCAACTTCCTGTCAAAGTCACGCAGCAGCTGGAGCATCTCAGAAGGCCCTCTCACTGCTTCACACTAGAGTGCACCACTTGCTGTGCCTAGCAACAATGACACTACAGCGCTCGTAGTTGCATTTGATTGGTTCATACTAAACATGGAATTAAATGGAAGTCACTCCATGAACTTGCACGGTAGACATGTTTCGAGCCACTGAGTTTTCAGCCATGGAAAAGACAGACGTGTCAGTTGCTTTCAAATTTAGAAGAAATGAATGTTGTAGTGCACTCATCATTGAGGCAGAGTGGATTGTATGTCATGGTTTGATATCTGTAGTAAACGTCGGCATTTATTCCCATGCCTGTAACGAAGTAGCAGACAACACATTTTGGAATTCCCTTGACCTTCATGACTGGTGATGGTCACCTCCCTTTTGTTATCAACACTAATCGACCCTAATGCTTTTATTAAGTCATCTAGTCAATCAAGAGGGATAAAATTGAATGTGAAATCATTTTGGGGATTCATGAATTCAAATAGGGCCTCCAAAACCCTTTACTTTGAATGATAATGTGCTTTTTAAGTAAGTAAAGAAAGCAACCAATCAAAACTCCAGAGCCTGCTACATTGTAGCAGAAATGAAGCAGAATGCAATGGAACACAGGGTATGTATATGTCCCATGCCACCTTTCTCCACCCCTTGCTGTCTTTCCTGCCCTGACCCCTCTGACAGCTACAGCTCAGCTGCTCCCTTTCCCAGTTCCCTCCTCTTACTCCATTCTAAATTTAGGGGTCAAATGATGACCTTGGGGTGGTGAGGCCTGATGTTCCCTTCATGGCTACTAAATTTAGAACCATGAGCTTGAGTGATAAGCCATAGACTCAGCTAGCCCCCCCCCCCCCCCCCCCCCCCCCACCCAGGGCAGCAAGAGCCAGCATGAGAATTTAGAGCTAGGTTGTCCCATAGTTTTGCAGGACATCATGCTAACCCTTGCCCTGGTAGTCACTACATATGCTGCTATGTTGTGGCAGGGAAAAGCCTGCTAGTGGCAGCATATGCTGGTGTGAGTGATGAGGGGGGAAGATCATGAAATGCGCTTTCCAAAAATTACCCTAAAAATTCAACATTAACATTTTCATAAAACAATGACATCTTTGTTCAATTGTACTTCTGGATTAAGTTTTGTTCTTTTTCTTCTTTTTTTACAGTTAGAAGGGTATGTGCTAAAGAATGGGGTAGGTGTCTTGTCCTTGAAATGCAGGTTTTTTCCTCCACAGCAGCACTGACAGAGCGAACAGTCCCAATGTTGATGCCAGGGCAAGGGTTAATGCAGACTTAACACCCTGCCAAGGACAGATGGAAAACAGTCTCAGGACCTCCAGCAAGGACCAAGCCTGCAACTTCCTTGAGAATGTATGTGTGTTCTAACCACTGCAATAACACCCATGTGCACTAACTCCTTTGCTGCACCATTACAGCAGTAGAGGTACTTAGGAGCAGTTCAGACACACGCAAGAATGAAGGGAGTTGGTTTGGAACATGTGCATGACTTTGATTAAGCTGATGTATAATGTCAATGTCTCATACTGCAATACTCTGCCCCTTGCTGCCTTCCCATACCACTTCTAGCCACCTGGGCAGGGGTATGCGCTTCCTCATTTTTTCCTTTCATTACTCATTTTTCTAAATATAGATACCATATGCACTGCCTGTGGAAGTGGTGCCTATTGTTTCTCACATGGCCACTAAATAGGAAAAAATAAGTTTGAGGAAGGAAAGCTCAAGAAAGAGTTTACCCCACTGCTGGCAGCTAGGGGTAACAAGAAGGGCAAAGCCCATACGACTCATGCTTGACCTTGACATGACCTTGACCTTTACATGACCTTGACCTTCAGGTGATCTTCAAGGTCAAGGTCAAACAACTAAACCTAGCAATGACATCATACACTAAGAACTGCTTTACACATTTTTCCTACCAAAATACATGTGACCTTGACCAAGTTCAAGGTCATCCAAGGTCATGCAACACAAAACTGTTAATTCAAGACATAGGAAGCACAATGGTGCTTATTGGCACTTTCTACCATTAGATATGGTCATTTTAGTGGTTCACTACCCCATTTTGGTCACATTTCATAAGGGTCAAAGTGACCTTGACCTTGATGATATGTGACCAAATGTGTCTCATGATGAAAGTATAACATGTGTACTACAATGTTATGAAGTTTGGAAGAGTTATCTTCCATAGTTCAGGGTCAAGGTCACTTCAAAATATGTATACAATCCAACTTTAAAGAGTTCCTGTGACCTTGACCTTGAAGCAAGGTCAAGTCACTGTGTATGTTTTTGTACGCCTTGTCATCCTACACTATTATGCCAAATTGGGTGTT
Organism: Theodoxus fluviatilis; assembly: GCA_034096865.1. Taxonomy (NCBI): domain Eukaryota; kingdom Metazoa; phylum Mollusca; class Gastropoda; order Cycloneritida; family Neritidae; genus Theodoxus; species Theodoxus fluviatilis. Next base: position 142,722 of record JAWQFJ010001096.1, on the reverse strand, counting down.
GATAGACTTAATAGTCTCCGAGAAAAATCCAACGTTAAAGTTTTTTACGGATTAAAGGACGCCCGGACGGACGCCTGGACGCCCGGACGGACAACACAGGTGACCTAGTATGAAAGTATAACATGTGTACTACAGTGTTATGAAGTTTGGAAAAGTTATCTTTCATAGTTCAGGTCACTTCAATATATGTATACAATCCAACTTTAAAGAGCTCCTGTGACCTTGACCTTGAAGCAAGGTCAATCAAACTGGTATCAAAAGATAGGGATTACTTTGCCCTATACACCATATATAGGTCAGGTATCCAATCTCAAAAACTTCAGAGAAAATCGGGAAATTGTGAAAAATGGCTGTTTTTAGACAACATTTATGGCCCCTGCGACCTTGACCTTGAAGCAAGGTCAAGTCACCATGTATGTTTTTTGAGGCCTTGTCATCATACACCATCATGCCAAATTGGGTGTTGATAGACTTAATAGTCTCCGAGAAAAATCCAACGTTAAAGTTTTTCACGGACGCCCGGACACCCGGACGGACGACACGGGTGAGTACATAGACTCACTTTTGCTTCGCATGTGAGTCAAAAAGCAAATGTAGAAGTGTGGTTTTAAATAGCAATTTACCACCCATGCCTGGGTCTCAAACCACTTTACCCCCTGGTCACTGGGTCCTTGATCAATCCTTCACTGGCACCTGACGACAAACTTTACCCCCTGGTCACTGGGTCCTTGATCAATCCTTCACTGGCACCTGACGACAAAATCAGCTCCAGACAGGCTGCATACAAGAGTTAATTGTGCTACAATGACCCAATGCTGCCCTCACAGGTACCCAGTTTTACTCCTGGATGAGGAGAAGCAATGTGATTTAAACACCTTGTTCAAGGACAAAACTCCAGAATCTGTGCAGCTTTAAACATCGTACCCATGAGCACAAGTAACTGCAGGTCAACACGCTAACCACTTGGCTACGAAGTGGTGGTATGGGGAATAGCAACAATATGCACAGTATGGCGGTATAGGACATTTTACATGAATACATGCATGTCTACTACAGAGTCCTGAGTGGTCCAGTGATTTACTTCCTCTCAGATGTGGAGATGGATGAAGGATGGATGAATGGAGTTTTATGGCCTATCACTTTTATCAGCCTTTGTTGGTTATGTAAGGCCATTTTGCACAATAATCACCAGAAGAGTTCCAAGTAATCGCAATTCAAGTCACAATGTCACAATGTATTTGCCTCTTACGAATCATGTACGGAGACACGGTGGGTCTTTTCTACTAACCCCCAACCCATAGGGAGCCAGATGTGGAGATACATGTATAAGAAAGGATTCCCCATTATTTAGTGATGATCTCTAGCTACCGAGGGTGGAAGCCCTTCAAACAAAATATAAAAGAGGAGTGCAACACTTTACATATTGACTGTTTTGTCTTGTTTTGTTTCATATACCCAGACTAGTTCCTTGGTTACAAAGAGTGCAACATTCAAAACACCGACTGATTTGTCTCGTTTTGTTACAAATGCAAAGACCAGTTCCTTGGTTATGGAGAGTGCAATACTGAAAACATCGACCGTTTTATCTTGTCCTGTATACATGTCCAGACCAGTTCCTTGGTTAAAACCTCATCAAAATATATGTACATAAAGATTGCTGGGAGGTGTTGGAATCACAGGTTTAGAATGGAAACAAACGTTTCAGGCGCAGCCTTTCATCAGCTGAAACTGATAAAGGGCCACGCCCGAAACGTTTGTTTCCATTCTAAACCTGTGATTCCAACACCTCCCAGCGATCTTTGTGATCAGTATTTGTTTTGTCTTCTGGAATCCGGCGGTCCATCTTTTACTTAAGATGTACATGCTCATGCATGTTTTCAGAGAGTAATCATAACTGCTCTCATTTCATCCAAGTTTTACAAATACCTCAATGATTTCATACAGCACTGGTGAACCAGATTTTTCTGATGCCAGGGCCCGCATATCTTCCAGCATGCTGTAAAAGACCAAGAGCATGATCACAAACTAAACATGTTGTGAAGGTGTAGCTATACTTATGGAATGAACATTTCTTTACTATGGGGAGGGGGAGAAAAAAATCAAAACTATTTCCAAAACACACATTATCTTTACTTTCTAAATCATGGATGCAATTAATACACTCAATGTTAACAATGCTGACTTATGCATCATTAGTGCAAATGTAAATAATTTTCCCAGGACATATGATTTGAAAGAAATTTGTATGTTATCATCTAGATAATGAGAAGCTACAGAGCAAGTAAGACAACACACGGATCATAAATGACAACCCCCCAACCCCCCCAAAAAAATATTCCCAAAGAAAGAAAGAATACACAAACCTGGATATTTCCTCGTCACTCAGGCCACGGGGATTTTTTACTGATATTTCTGGGGGCTCATGTGGATACTGTGCACAAACAAAAGTTCCATGCCAATACATGAAAGCAATGAAGGAAGGAAGGAAGGAAGGAAGGAAGGAAGGAAGGAAGGAAGGAAGGAAGGAAGGAAGGAAGGAAGGAAGGAAGGAAGGAAGGAAGGAGGAGGCGGAGGAGGAGGAGGAGGAGGAGGATGTTGATGATGATAAGTGATGAAGGTGATGACAGCAAACAATGGCAATGACACATATAATAGTGATGGTGGTAATAATGGTGGTGGTGTTGATGATGATGATGATGATGATGATGATGATGATGATGATGATGATGATGATGATGATGATGATGATGATGATGATGATGATGATGATGATGATGATGATGATGATGATGATGACAATGATGATGATGACGACGATGATCATGATTGATGACCATGATTGATGGTAATGAACAACTGATAACAGTCATAAGTTATATTTTAACTCCATGGAAGAAAAAGGTAATTCTTCAAGGGCTCGAGTTCATTCTAAACCAGTAAAACTGTCCATTTGTAACAAACAGCTGTCAGTTTGATGCTAAAGCCAGGAAAAGTGGTTGTCAAGCTTTGGGGTTCTTCTCCAGCTGCCCTTGTAAATACCCACAATAACACAAAGTTGTGCTGGACGGAACAGACTTATGACCATGTTGCTGAGGCACCAGCATGCAAAGAAACAGTGCAGGACAGAAGGGGGTGCAACCTGGAAGAGGGTAGGCTGTTGAAGAGGAAAGGGGGGATGTGGGGTGATGGGTATGGTACAAAAAGGGAGATAAAAGCTATGCATGTATGTAAGTGTTTCCTTTTGTTATGCATTTCTCTCATGCTAAGGATGCTCAAAGCATGGGCAGTTCAGAATTTGAACAGAAAAGTTTCCAAGTTGTTTTTTAACCTTTAGAGCGCCGCCGGCGCCTTGTGTCGCCACAGCGTACATTCCCCAGACGTCCGCCGGCACCACAGGGCGCCGAGCGATAGTGACGTACTCTGTTGACTTGCCTAACGCTGCCTTCGAGTCATGCTGTTCTAAAAATATCACAGTCATGTGCAGTGATCACGTGGCAACGAGAGCCGCCATTTTGGCGATTGAGAGGACGCGCGGCAAATTTTTTCACGAAGTTCGTCTTCGCCGTTTCTGAACGGGACTTTTTTCTTTGCCAGTATGGCAACTGACGAAGAAGTTGAAGCGCTTGTGGAGTTATTTTTCGATTCTGACTCTCGGAATATGAATTCGAAGGCTTTACTGACATTGATGTGATGGGAGATGTATCATAGAGAGCAAACACGTGCTTCGACCGATCGATGTGTTGTGGTCTGTAGATCGACAGGAGGAGCGGAAGCTTGATTCAGATGAAAATGACTCGGCTGACTTCCCTAGCGTAAGTAATTGTAGGATTTTTTGTTTTGTTTTACACTAAAACATTTTCAGATGTATTTCCAAGTAATCAAAAGCTGTTGTATTCTTGAATCAATAGAGCAGTGTAGGAAAACACAGTGCTTCTACCGATGGCAATGTGTTGTGGTCTGTAGATCGAGAGTCCTGAGTGGAAGCTTGATTCTGATGAAAATGACTCGGCTGACTTCCCTAGAGTAAGTAATTGTAGGATTTTTTGTTTTGTTTTAGTTTTACCCTAAAACATTTTCAGATGTTCAGATTACTTGGAGACTCTATGCACTTTTGCATTTTCATCAAAAGCTGTTGTATTCTTAAATAAATAGAGCAGTGTAGGAAAACACAGTGAATTTGTTTGTGTTTTGTTGTTGTCTGTGTTCCATGATTTTTTAGCAGCCAAAAAAAAACATTCTATGGCATTTTCATTAATTGCACCATGTAGGCCATCCATTTTTCTACTCACCCTCCAAAAATCTACTTCAAAGCTTGAATAGGTAATAAATGATGATTTTTTAAGTAAACATGGTGTCGAATTTGACCACACATAAAAAAATTTGTGGCTCTGGGGTAAAGCAATGACAAAAATTGGTGGCGCTCTAAAGGTTAATTAGAAATATTTTATGTCATCAATGATTCAGATCTCCAAAGTGTTTTTGGAAGCTCATTCGTGAGTCTTGAGCCCTTGATTGAGAAATATCTGCTCCCACATCTCATGAACCTCCCTGTTAGTACACACAAGTTACTAGTTGTACATAGCAATGTATCCCTCACACCCAAGTCTCAAACCATTTTATACTTCATTCCCTAGTCATTGGGCCCCTTGATAAATGACCTTTACTGGCTCATCATAGCAAACCTAGTGAGAGACAGATAGAATGCAAATGGTCAGGTAGCAGCACTATCTCTGCACCCTGGGAAGCATTCTAACCTAATGAAAGCTCACAGCTGCATAGAATCACACTACAATAAGCCATTGCTACCCCCCACAGGTACATGGTATTATACCGGCATGGGGAGAGACAATGCAATTTAATCACCTTGCCCAAGGATGCAACTCCTAAGATCAGCACTGCTTTATTCCGCACTACTTCTGACTGCAAGGGACGGCTGGCAAAGTCTCTAACCACTGAACTAAAGCCGCAATATAAGAGATGCACGGACATAGAATTCTAGACCAGGAGTAAAGACTTTCACTTTGCAGTTAACTTTCCAGGTGGCTCAAGCCACATCATTCCAACACATAACTCTGACTCCCACAAGCAGCAGACAGATGAGATTTTCCTTCAGGTATGATTGCTGCATGTTATCATGACCACATCATTCCAACACATAACTCTGACCTCCACAGGCAGCAGAAACAGATGAGATTTTCCTTTAGGTATGATTGCTGCATGTTATCATGACCACATCATTCCAACACATAACTCTGACCTCCACAGGCAGCAGAAACAGATGAGATTTTCCTTCAGGTATGATTGCTGCATGTTATCATGACCACATCATTCCAACACATAACTCTGACCCTCACAGGCAACAGACACAGATGAGATTTTTCTTCAGGTATGATTGCTGCATGTTATCATGACCACATCATTCCAACACATAACTCTGACCCCCTCAGGCAGCAGACACAGACGAGATTTTCCTTCAGGTATGATTTCTGCATGTTATCATGACCACATCATTCCAACACATAACTCTGACCTCCACAGGCAGCAGAAACAGATGAGATTTTCCGTCAGGTATGATTGCTGCATGTTATCATGGCCACATCATTCCAACACATAACTCTGACCCCCACAGGCAGCAGACACAGATGAGATTTTCCTTCAGGGATCATTGCTGCATGTTATCGTGACCACTACACTACACTACAAACCACACACAAAAGGTCCACTCACAGCGGGGGGCAGACGGAGTATCAGAGTCAGACAGACATACTGCTTGGACCGGTCATCCCCAGTGGATGGTAGAATCTTGATGGTCAGTCGCTCAGGCCTGCCACTGCAACAGTGCTTCCTGTCATCAGCTGGCAGTTTGACTTACCAGTTGGGTGTGGGCAATCAAAGTCAAACAACAGAGGTTCAAAACCAAGGCCTGAAGTCGAAGATTCTTCAGAGAAAATCTTTATTTCTTATCATCAATTCAAATGTATTAATGGCCTCATTTCCTGCCGAAACAATTAACTAAATTCCATCTGATCATATATAAGACTTAAACAACATAACACACTCACTTTTTAACTTTGTTAGCCAGTTCTGAATGCTTATGTTTAATGTTCCTTGAACGACACAAATAAATTATGAACAGTGAAAGATCTTTGTCTACAATTTTAACATTAAATCAGCTTCAAAAGATCTAATTCTGCACTAACAATGTGGCAGTCAAGCAGCTGCAGAAATGTTACAATGAGTAATCATCATCAGCTGGCAAGCAGTGTCCGATCACGGTTACAGGTACAATGAAGTAGTCAGCACCATGACACCAACCTTTCAGTGTTGTCAATCTGGAGGTCGTCTTCAAAGATAGCCTTCAAAGATTCCACTTCTTGAATGCAACTGTAATACAACAGAATAAATCTGCTCCAATTTTCTGACAATATTAGATACCACAATGACTTCTCCCCAGCCAAAGTTAGCTTCCACAGTTCCAGAAATAAATGGTCACTACACGCACTGAAACTAATGTGTAGATGCATGTGCTAGGAACTGTAGTGTACTTCACTAACAGAGCCTCGCACTGTCAACAAGAATGGACTATTCCTAAGGTGAGTTATAATAATGAAATGTGTGCTTTCATCGAATCAAAACTGGAGACATGCATTTTGATGTTATCATCTCTCTTTATTTTATCATTTCATCTTTTCACATGGTGTTATGTGTATCCTACAGATACGCACTTTGATTTTTCAGCCATGTAAAACATTCAGTAACTCCATTTGTTTTGATATGCATTCAAAGGGCTTTCATTGAAGGCATACATGAACATATTTAGGCAATTAGTGAGAAAAAACCCACTTGACTGTTATAATTTGATTAGATACTTATCCTTTATTCTATAGGACTGCCCACTGCAGCCAACAGATCTGCTGTTTTTGTCCTTGAAATTTTAATTTCAAAGCTTTCAGAAGTTCTTTGAAGTTTAAAACAAAAATAATTGGCTTATGTTCATCAGCATTCAATCAAAAACTTTTGTATGCTCTCTGGAAATATACTAAAGTATAATGATAGAAACATTGATGGTAACTACATGAAACTGCAGCAATTAACATCATGACCAAAGATAAAACGGGCACAACCTGGATGCTGTTAAGTTGAATGATTTAAAGAGTGTATGCATTTCATGCAGTATCTAAGTATGCAATGCTACTGTCATCAAATGTGGGGACCAGAATACAAATTCTTACCATAAATTCTCGTAAACTACACTGCAAGTGCACGATGTTTTCGGGCTTACACTACAGTGTACATCATACATGGGATGACCAGAAGAATAATCCCACACTATTGTTTAAGACAACGTGGCCAGATCTGTAGTAGTGCTGTCACTGCAAACCCTGTCAGCTCAGGGCAGCGGCCCTGGAGGTCACAGTTTCGTTCAGACATGCAATACCACAAGACTATAAGTATAATAACACATAAAGTGAACGCATTTAGAAAGCGGTTGTGGAAAGTGTGCATGTTTAAGTGAGTTGACTGATGGTCCGTTCGTCAGTGTAATATTTTATTAGCCATTAATCATGCCGACACGCAAATCTTCTCCCAACACAATCTGCATTTATCTTCCTATACAGTCGGAGGAGAGAGGGAGAACAGTTCATCAATACTAACACTGCAGCACCGGGTTTCTGATTAGTCAGCGCGCTGCGTCGATCACCTTGTATTAAGCTTATCCATACGTGACTTAGAATTCCTCGGTGAATTTGCATCTTCGCCGCTATGTGTTGGTGAAGACGAATCTACTCAGCCAACGTGTTGCGAGGTCGAACAGATTTTGAGATAAGATTGCACTGTAGTCTGTAGAGTGTAGCGTGCAACAGGGCAAATAGTGGCAGACGACCCTCGAATCTTTTTCACGGTTTGGATTCCTCCTTTCAAGCAAAGCAGTTCGACTAACTTGAAAATCATGCGCATTCTATTTTATTTTCCTGTTACTTCGAAATTGTAAGAGAAAATAATCGCCTTACCTGTCATGATCAATCGCTTCGTCCATGGCTGTTGGGGCCTGGCAAGGGGACTGAACTATAGCAGGTTTATGGCAGCTGACATGATGACCGGAACGAAGTGAATATTTATTATATTGTTGTATTTGTGACAGCTCTGTATATACAAGTTGATTTGATATTATTGTATGATCATTATAAAGTAAACTGATTGTTTATGAACGTTCATCAATCAACACGCGGTTTTATTCGGCAGAGAATGGTGTTTACAAAATGGCAGATCGGAAAAGAAAAGGCGTCAGCGACAAGGGCGGCGTTGAGCAGATACAACAGTATGTTCCTGGTCTACTGGCTTGTGATTGCTTTTGTTTTAGTTGCATTAGTCTGGATTAGCGTTTCTCTCTTTGCATGCCTCGATGCACCCATCGCCGACGCTAATGCGTTCTTTCCTGGAACCTGACTGGGGGTGCTTCATGTGTTGCACAGATCGGTCACTTCGGTGCACTCTCTTAGGTTTGTGCGTGTTGTCGTCGCTGCAAAAGAGTAAGGTATTTACGCAGAATGCATCTCCATCACTATTAGTACCGCGCACTATTGGTTTAGTTTAGTTTGCATCTGTGATTGATGATCGTTTCCATGGCTGACGCGCAAGTGCGATGCTAGTTTCGCTGTCGGAAGTATTTGCGTTGCTCGGGTCATCGCTCGATTGGCTCACTGTTTGCATGTAAGCAGTAGTCACCCGAGATAGTGCACGTCACCCCTAAACAGATCGCAGGTGTAATGCGGAACAGTGGTGCAGTAACAGTTGTCTTGAAGTGCTATCATAATGCAAAATAATGTAATGTCGTTGCAAGGGAAAGGGTTTTTACCAATATGAATTTAGAACGATCGATGAACTGCAGTGCAGCGTGAGCCCAACATGAACATCGAAAAAGCAAGGCACCGGTAAACTACACTCTGCAGTAAGCAAGCGTGCTTGCATTTTTTTTCCACCGGGTTTTCCCAGTTCTTCCTGTTTTTCTTGCATCGTTCGATGTTGCAAGGACACAACAAGCAGTAAATTCGTTTGTGTGAATTATATGTGCCGCACATTGAGTGGTCTAAGTTTATCCGGTAAAAAAACCTTTGATCTCATCTGTACATCCTGCTAGTGCTAGCACGGAAATATTCTTGTTGGTAAGTGGAAAGCTACGGTTTGATGTCAGCTGATC
>JAWQFJ010001096.1:126023-131023 GCA_034096865.1 Theodoxus fluviatilis | reverse complement strand
GGGGATATCAGTATAAAATGCAGTATTTGTCATTGAATACTGTGTTCTGTAGTTCTACATAGCCATAAAAAGAAGAAGGACAAGTTTCTCATGACCTGGACCCTCTCATATGGTATACCAAAAAAAGGCATTAATTGTATTATTAGTATCTGGAAAACTACATCACTGCAATGAAGATTGAGATATTATCATCACTGATATGTGTTAGATGAGCTCATAAAATAAAGAGCTTCTTAGCTTACTAAAGTGTGCCCAAGTTTTCTTTGTGAGTTTGTGAAAGGTGATAGAATAACTTCCATAGTACTCGCTAGTGATTATAATATCATACACAGCATTCAGTTAACTGAGTGAATTTGATGGTAGAGTTCTTGATGCCTGATAAATGTTTTAATCTCTGGTGAGGATGATGTATTTGTTCTTATCTTCATACTTGTTTGTCATTTTCTTGTGACGATGTTGCATGAGGTCCTGTATATTCATCCCCTTATGGGTTCGGGGTAAGAATTGACCCACTGCGTCTCCCTACGCGATTCGTAAGAGGCGAATGACTAGGAACAGCGTAACTTGAATTGCGTTTACTCTAAAATGCTCTAGTGATTTTCGTGCTTAGTGGCCTTACATAGCCTTCAAAGGCTGATAGGCCGTAAAACACCATCCATCCATCCATCCATCCTGTATATTCAAAGTTCTTGTGTTGGCTTATACATTTCTATACTGTGAAGGCTTCAACTTGCAACATTGAAATCATGAAAGGATACTTCAGAAAGGAAAGTTTTTCTTTTACAGTTAAAGAAAATTGGTGGTTGTATTTGAAAGAAAAAACCCAATTACGAGAATTTTGAAAATATAGATAGAAAGAGAGGCAATCTTATAACAGGAAAGCATCTGTTGGGGTTTCTGTTTTATTATTATAAAATTTACTGATGTTAAGTTTTTTCTTGTAATTTAAAACATGCATAATGTGTGTGTGTGTGTGTGTGTGTGTGTGTGTGTGTGTGTGTGTGTGTGTGTGTGTGTGTGTGTGCATTTCTTGAAAGGTTGTTGTTGTTGTTGTAGTAATAATCACTATTTTAGCTACTATCACACAAGTACTATTCCCTTACCCTAATGATAGTATGTTTGATGTCTCTGCAGGCCAGTAAGTCAGTCCCTGCACAGAGACAGCCCCACACTGGAGCAGCGCGGACCTCCCAAGGAGCGTGCCAAGGCAGCCCACTATGAGCTACCTGTGGCAACACTGGTTCCTACCTCCATCCATGCTCCGGCCTCCACTGCTCGTTACTCCCCCACCCCCAAGGGGCGGTACAAGGAGGAGGCAGCCCGTCTTCAGGCAGCAGCAGCTGCAGCTGCCCAAGCCATCAAAAGTTCTGCAGTCTCCCAACCTAGCCCCACTCCACCGCGATCTTTAGGTACCACCCCACCCCACACACACAGCCCTCACGCACACAGCCCTCACGCACACAGCCCACACTCAAACAGCCCTGCATCTGTGCACAGGCCAGACCAGTCTCACAGTCCAGTGTCCCAGGGTAGAGTTCAGGTGCAGTTTTCATCTCGTTCTGGACTACAGTCTAAGGGTGCCTTCGTGTCTGTGAGTGCTTCCTCACGGGCTTCCTCGCTGGCTGCTTTGCGGGGGAGCCCAATGGGATCCATGGACTCTGGGAGAGGAGAAGCTCTGCCTCAGCTCCACAGAACTGCTTCCCTGTCCTCCTCTCTTGTGCCAGAGGGGTTGACAGATCAAGTGGCATCAGTCATGTCAAGCTTCCAGCAGCAACCACAGCAGCAGCAGCAGCAGCAGCAAGGCTCCAGAGTGTCTGCCCTCACAGTCAAGATGGTCAATGATGCCAGTGGACGGGGTCACTCTCCTTTCCTGGATTTACCCTCCCCTGAAGAGGTCCAAGCCAGCTCCCTGTTCCAGAGAAGTTCTGGCATGTATTCAGGTGTCCCTCTCATTACCACCAGCCGCTACTCCCCCACCCCCTCTGCTCAGGGGCCAAGGAGAGACGACCAACAAGGGGTCACTGGTCAGAGAGGGCAGTACGATGGTCGGAGGAGCCCCCACCACATTCCAGTGTCTCAAGTCCATCCTGGGTTGGTGGCTTCAGCCCAAAATGCTCACTCTAGCCTCTATATGTCTCATGGGAGTCCATCCTCACAGACTGGAGAACACCGAATGAGTCCCCGGCCAATAGGCGCAGAAAGAGTAGTGAATCTTGTGCCAGTCACTGGTAAGATTTGATTTCCTTCTGATGTTCTTGATGATTTGTCACAGAGTAGAATGCAAAATGGAATTGCAGTAAGGTTACCATAATTTTCAGACCAAATTTTTAAAAAGAGTTTCTCTTCTTGCTCATACTCCCCCACCCCACCTCTCATGCCACTCCTCATCCCAACATTTTGACATGCTAAATCTAATCTCAGGCATTTGACTTCTTCTTCATCTCAAATTTTTTGTCCAAGGTTATAAATGGGAATTTCCTCTGCATTGCCTCTGAGTTAAAACAAAAAGAGGAAGAAAAAAAGATTGGGGGAAATCAGTTTTGCATGAAACAAGCAAAAACTTGTAATTGCTTGTATTTCTATTTGGATGGCTTGGTTCTCACTGCAGTATTGTCCAACTCGACCTCGCTGCACCAGGATCTTCGCGAGGGTGACCGGCGGGGTCCAGGCATGCCAGGGGTGCTGCCCATACGCCTGCACCAGCTGTTGACACAGACTATCCCCAGTCCTGCCCCAGTGGCATCCACTCACTCCTACTCCCGTCCCCCCGGACTTCGCGCCACTGCCCCCTCCACCACCTCCACTGTGACCCTTACCCAGCTGCAGGCAGGTGCTCAGTTGACTCAAATGGCCCAAAACATTTCACATTTGAGCGATGGGTCCTACCAGATCATGAGGACTTCTCCAGGTCCTGTGGTTAGTGGAGGGCAGAGAGGTGCTCCAGTTTTTATCACTAGCAGTGTGGTGCAGAGAACCTCGCCTGTGCCGGTGGGGAAGCGCTCCCCTGCCCATCGAGTGTCTCCTGTGCCTGGAAGGGGACAGTCCCCAGGGAGGAGAGTGTCGCCAGCACCTACAGACAGACAATCCCCAGCTCACCATGCAGTGGGAGGTTCTGTGGGCAGAGATTCTTCACCAGCACGGCATGTGTCCCCAGGACCAACAGAGAGGGCGGGGTCCCCAGGGCCCATCAGGGCTCCATCTCGAACCCCACCTCCTGCTCATGGGCGATCAACTCCAGACACTGTGGTGTTGCCTAAACAGTCTGGCGTGGTGGATCTTTCTGGCAAGGCATCCAAGCCAGGCTCTCAGAGAGAGAGGACACCCCCTCCGAAATCAGTTTCCCAGCATAGTGTCTCTAGCAGTTGTGAGGAGAGAAATGTTCGCAGAGTCTCTCCTGTCAATTACAGCAATGCCATGATGGGTGCCCATGTGGGCCAGCCTGTGGTCAACCTGACCAGAATTCCGCCTGAGGTGGCTCAGCAGGGAACAGTGAAGGTGGAGAGGGACTTTGAGCCTGAAAGAGAAGTTGGGGAGGGTCCAGTGAAGAAGAGACAGGGGCTGGATTTCTCCAGAGGACCTCCTCCCCTGGATGTTCCCGGCAGTCGTCCCGTCTTTCCCACGTCCCTGCCTCCCCGAGTGAGCACTCAGAAGGATGCTTCAGAAGCTGCTGCACCCTCCTTCAATCCTAAGGTTAACCCTTTCACCTTCCCAACCTCTGCTCTCCCTCTAACCTCTGCCACTTCTGCTACCAGTATCACTGTACCCACTCAAAGCTCTGCACTATCAGGAAAGGGTGAGACTGATAGGCCGATAAGTGCCCTGGGTCCTGTCAAGTTGGAGGCTCAACAAGGGATGTTGGGGGACAAGGAAAACTCTGAGGTTGGTGATGGTCGCAAGGCCTCCTGCTTCCAGTGGAACCACGTGCCTGGGGGTACAATGCCTCTTGTGAGTATGGTTTTCCCCTCATCCATCTCATGCATGCCCCTTGCTGTGTGAGTAATGCTTTCAGAAGTGTCACATGACTAAAAATGCTTCGCTTGTAATTATTGCCTTTACCTCTGACATGACTTACCTTGCAAACTTCATGTTGGATACACGGCCGTCCAGCAGGCGCTGAATTGGGCTGTTTAGTTGAAGCGAACTATGTATCTCTACAGGAGGACACTGGTCACGTACGCATCCCGCGCCGGCCTGCAGCGCGCCTGAACTGATTCGCGCCCTCTTTGTTCTATGTATTTTCGCTTGGGAATCATTCTCGTTTATTAACACTGCTAGAGTTTCCCGAAAGCTCATATTGAATGTATTTGGTGTACACCTTTTAAGAGACATGCGGCTGCATTGCATATTACGGATACTTTCTTCTTTTCCCTGAAAACGGCCTTGAATGTCTGTGCGTGATTTTTGAAGCAGAACACTTCATGTAGTGTTGAACTATACGCTCGGGATCGCTCGCGCTGTGTCTACATGCCATTGGATATCTGTGCTTCGTTTGGACTAAACTAGAATTTCCACAACGTTCATTTGTTGGATATACTTCTGGAGTACGTTTATTGACATCTTTGCAGCTGTATAGAGTATTCAGCTTATGATCGAGTACGTGTGCCCAACGCATCATGTTACAAGCGTCATAATGGAGAGAGACGAGAGAGAGAGAGAGAGAGAGAGAGAGAGAGAGAGAGAGAGGAGACAGAGAGAGAGAGAGAGAGAGAGAGAGAGAGAGGGAGAGACACACAGAGAGAGAGTGAGAGAGTGAGAGAGTGAGAGAGAGAGAGAGAGACAGAGAGAGAGAGACAGAGAAAGCTAGAGAGTGACACAGAGTGAGAGAGAGAGAGTGACAGAGAGAGAGAGAGAGAGAGAGAGAGAGACAGAGAAAGCTAGAGAGTGACAGAGTGAGAGAGAGAGTGACAGAGAGAGAGAGAGAGAGAGAGACAGAGAGAGAGAGACAGAGAAAGCTAGAGAGTGACACAGAGTGAGAGAGAGAGTGACAGAGAGAGAGAGAG
>JAWQFJ010001096.1:106023-121023 GCA_034096865.1 Theodoxus fluviatilis | reverse complement strand
CTGTGCGAGATTTTGCTGACAACACATCGGAAGCAGGCAGCACTGGACGTAAATCCTTTGTAAGTGGTCTGGAGGAGAAGGAGAAGAAAGAGGAGGAGGAGGAAGGAAGAGGACAAGGAGGGGGCGAAGGCAGAAGAACGATAAAGAGGAAAAAGCACTGGAGGGGAAGAGGATGAGGGGATTGAGGTGGCCAGGGGGTGGAGAAAAAGAAGAAATTTGTGGAAGTATAGGTAGAGAATCAACAGGATTAAGGTTTAGCTACTTTGATTAGTGTTTACAAATCCGAAGTACCATTTTTCCTTAGTCCATGCCCTCCATATATAATAAAAACCGCTGGCACTGAACCTCCAGGTTTTGGTATTAGAGGGATAAAAAATCCTTCTTTCTCCTTCACCAATGTCCAATCTCCTCAAAATTATGTCACGTTATTTAACGTCAAATGATTACGTCACACATGCCAAAACTTCCCTTGAGTCGGGACAGAGTTCTGTCCCTTGCCTTCTTTGCAACGCCAAAACGTAAAAAAATCACTTTCTTTTCAAACCTAGATTCTGAAAATTTGATACATTCAATCGGACCTAACTTCCAGTAAGTGTGCAAAATGTCAAGGAAATCCGTCCAGTAGTTTTTGAGATATCAGCCCTTAAGTCGGGACTGACAGGCAGACACACAGACAGATAAAAACCGCTGGCGCTGAACCTCCAGGTTTTGACATTTTAAAAACCCACCAAAAAAGCTGTGAGGACCTCCAGTAAACCTGGAGGGATAAAAACTCCTTCTTTCTCCTTCACCAATGTCCAATCTCCTCGAAATTACGTCATGTTATTCGACGTCAAATGATCACGTCACACATTTTGCATTCGGACTCTGTTGTAGCGTTTTCTTGGCAACACTAAAACGTACAAAAAGTCGCTTTCTTTTCAAACCTCGATTCTGAAAATTTGATACATTCAATCGGACCTAACTTCCAGTAAGTGTGCAAAATGTCAAGGAAATCCGTCCAGTAGTTTTTGAGATATCAGCCGCTAACTCTTAAACGTTTGTCATTTTCAGGCTTTTTTTTAGCTAAGACTACACATACTATCTTTAGCAAAGCTTATATATGTTATTGCCGATATAAAATATGACATATTATATACCATTTTATTCAGAACAAACTAACCTTTCTTACTATGATATTTGATTTGAGAAAAAACTGTTATGTATAAACTATTTTTATAAAAATATGCAGAAAAAAATAACAAAAAAACGCACTAAATTGACAACACTCTACAATCACAAAGAACAATTTTTTGGGGGGGGATAGTTTCTTTTGTTTTCTTTATTTCTAACATAAAATACAACTATATTTACACATAAAATTTTAATCTGCATATTTTTTCAATCAAATTTAGTGATTTGAGAGAGTTTTTTGTAAAGCTACTAGTCTGAAGCTTTCGGCGAAAAAACCCCCATAAAATAATGCACTTAACAACAGGTGAACTTACTTATTCAAAATGTATTTC
This sequence comes from Theodoxus fluviatilis, assembly GCA_034096865.1. NCBI lineage: Eukaryota > Metazoa > Mollusca > Gastropoda > Cycloneritida > Neritidae > Theodoxus > Theodoxus fluviatilis. Next base: position 119,518 of record JAWQFJ010001096.1, on the reverse strand, counting down.
TTTTCCTCTTGTCTAAGTTACACATAAATCATTTGTGCATAAACCATATTTACACACACAAAAACTGTCAATGTGAAATGAAAAAAAAAAAAAAACTGGTTCTATGTGCCTGCCGATGCAATTAAATCTGGTGGTACTCCAGCAGGCAGTTGCGGTCATCCTGTAAACACAGGAATGTGTTGCAGGCTACAGAGTAAGTTCTTGTTTTCCTTTCTATTTTGAATTTAGTGTAGCACAGCTTACAGTTTCGTCTGTCTTTAGTTTTGCACATGTTGGGGATGATGCTGTGGATGGTGTATGTGACTGGCTTGTCCGCAACCGGCACATCCACATCAACATCAAAACCCCCCCCTGTTGTCTTATAAGTTCTTCAGTGAAGGCCAGCTGATTATACTTTGCATTCCTTTTCAATTCTTCTACATCTCTGTGTTGTTCTCGCCAGTTTTGAAATAAAATGTATGAGTTCACCCTAGCTATATCCAAGAACAATTTACAGAATAAAAAGAAGCAAATACGTCCGATGAACAAAGATAAAAATAGCAACACGCACCTTCGATAATCAATCCCGTCGATGTTTGGATCTATATTTTCGCCATTGCATGAAAATGACGATTCATCATCACACCAAACTTCATCATCACTTGAATCATAAGCAATATCATCTTCAGAAGATGATTCTTGGTCCATATTTGACGATTTTATTGAGCAGCGAAGCAAAACCAGTGAAGCTAAAAAATTTAAGATGGCGATCGGGAAGCAGACGCTTTGTTGCGCAGTAAATAACTATTTTTGCATATTTTCGCAATTAAACTGAAATATATTATAACTTTTTTTGCTTAGCAATGCTTTTTCTTCAATGATATGTAATTTTTTCAAGAAATAATTTTTTTTTACATTTAAATTATAAGTGTTATTGTTATCGACCACCGGTGGTCGAAATCATGCATAGAAAACGTTTGAGAGTTAAGTCAGGACAGACAGACAGACACACAGACAGATAAAGCTGTGAGGACCTCCAGTAAACCTGGAGGGATAAATTCTTATCTTACACCATGCAAAAAGATTTAGAATGTCTTGGAAGCAATCTTCATGTTAGGTTGGAATTGTCAAGACTGGTTCTGATGTGTATGTTCAAAAGAGGTTAATATAAATTGTAGTTGCTGCTTGGGCCCATTAATCACAACAATACTGGGTTGTTAGAGGAGTAAGCATGATATCTTATCTCAAAGGTGTTGCATATTACTCATAGAGTGCTTTTTAATGAAGATATGCTGTAGAAGTTGCTCTCTCCTGTCTGTAGTGCAAACTAAATTTTTTCTTTTTTGTTGTTGTCCATTAGCATCTTTTCCATGCAGTGACTGTCTTTTTAATGTTTTGAGTTATTGTAAGTGATTTATTTTCAATGTGTTTGATCAGAATGGCACCAGAAGACGGAGGGGATCAGACAGCGACATTGACTCCAAAATTGACCACCCCATCATCAAGAAAAAGGTAAGGTTCATGCTGTAGTGCCGCTTGGAAATCAGAGGAGCTATTTGTACCCCTTTCCTTGGGCAAGTCAGGGTGCCTTGTGATACTTCTTGTAGCAGTTCAAATTACTTGTATGTCCTTCTCTCCTTGAGTTGGGGGAACAAACATGCAATATTTTGTACTTCTCAATAGAGTTTTTTCTTTTTCTTTTCATCAATCAGGAGCCACATGTAATTCCTTCAGTGCCTTTGGATATGACCAGCTTACCCTAAAAAATATGCCATCATGTGCCTTGGAATGAGACGAGCTCTCTTTTTTTGTCATCAGAGAAGAATATATTGACCATTTGGTGCTCTTGCTTCCTTTCACGGCATGAATTATTTCATTATGTCTCAGAATTTCTTTATGATCAGAAAGAAAAGAAGTGTGTCATGCATGATGTTTTTCCATTTTTCCTTCTGCAGAGGAAAGGCAGACCACCCCTTCATTTATCTGGGTAAGTGCTTTTCACTGCTTCATTCTGCTGATTGCAGTGGTGTAATATTTACAGCTTTAAACTTGAGTAGATGGTAAAGAGTAAGTGTCACTTCTAATGTTTATATATAGGCACAGTACAGCACTACATTTCTGGCTTGCAAATGCTGTATCCAGGGGAATTTACCCCATCTGAAAGCCATTTTTCTTGAAAATGAAACTGAATTATGAATGCTGCATAATTACCTTTATTAAATTGTAGTTCACTTGAGTGTTGTTAAACACAAAAATATATTTAAACATGACATGGATTCTTGTACCAGTGAATGATGATTATGACAACTATGACAATGATGATGAAAAAGAGGACTAGGACGATGATGATGATAAAAAATCCAAATAATGGAAGGCCATAGACATTGGTACTGTGCTTTTATAGTCACAGGGTAGTGAGACAAATCTGAATCTGTCAGTTTGCCTCTAGCTTGGCCACAGCTTGTAGACGTCTTCTCTGTTGTTGGAGTTACTGTCTTGTGGAAGACTTGAACCAGGATTGTTGGAGTTACTGTCTTGTGGAAGTCTTGAACCAGGATTGTTGGAGTTACTGTCTTGTGGAAGTCCTGAACCAGGATTGTTGGAGTAACTATCTTGTGGAAGTCCTGAACCAGGATTGTTGGAGTTACTGTCGTGTGGAGGTCCTGAACCAGGATTGTTGGAGTTACTGTCTTGTGGAAGTCTTGAACCAGGATTGTTGGAGTTACTGTCTTGTGGAAGTCCTGAACCAGGATTGTTGGAGTTACGGTCTTGTGGAAGTCCTGAACCAGGATTGTTGGAGTTACTGTCTTGTGGAAGTCTTGAACCAGGATTGTTGGAGTTACTGTCTTGTGGAAGTCTTGAACCAGGATTGTTGGAGTTACTGTCTTGTGGAAGTCTTGAACCAGGATTGTTGGAGTTACTGTCTTGTGGAAGTCTTGAACCAGGATTGTTGGAGTTACGGTCTTGTGGAAGTCTTGAACCAGGATTGTTTGAGTTACTACCTTGTGGAAGTCTTGAACCAGGATTGTTGGAGTTACTGTCTTGTGGAAGTCTTGAACCAGGATTGTTGGAGTTACTACCTTGTGGAAGTCTTGAACCAGGATTGTTGGAGTTACTGTCTTGTGGAAGTCTTGAACCAGGATTGTTGGAGTTACTGTCTTGTGGAAGTCTTGAACCAGGATTGTTGGAGTTACTGTCTTGTGGAAGTCCTGAACCAGGATTGTTGGAGTTACTGTCTTGTGGAAGTCCTGAACCAGGATTATTGGAGTTACTGTCTTGTGGAAGTCCTGAACCAGGATTGTTGGAGTTACTGTCTTGTGGAAGTCCTGAACCATGATTGTTGGAGTTACTGTCTTGTGGAAGTCCTGAACCAGGATTGTTGGAGTTACTGTCTTGTGGAAGACTTGAACCAGGATTGTTGGAGTTACTGTCTTGTGGAAGTCCTGAACCAAGGTTGTTGGAGTAACTATCTTGTGGAAGACTTGAACCAGGATTGTTGGAGTTACTGTCTTGTGGAAGTCCTGAACCAGGATTGTTGGAGTTACTGTCTAGTGGAAGTCCTGAACCAGGATTGTTGGAGTTACTTTCTTGTGGAAGTTCTGAACCAGGATTGTTGGAGTTACTGTCTTGTGGAAGTCCTGAACCAGGATTGTTGGAGTTACTGTCTTGTGGAAGTCCTGAACCAGGATTGTTGGAGTTACTGTCTTGTGGAAGACTTGAACCAGGATTGTTGGAGTTACTATCTTGTGGAAGTTCTGAACCAGGATTGTTGGAGTTACTGTCTTGTGGAAGTCCTGAACCAGGATTGTTGGAGTTACTATCTTGTGGAAGTTCTGAACCAGGATTGTTGGAGTTACTACCTTGTGGAAGTCCTGAACCAGGATTGTTGGAGTTACTGTCTTGTGGAAGTCCTGAACCAGGATTGTTGGAGTTACGGTCTTGTGGAAGTCCTGAACCAGGATTGTTGGAGTTACTACCTTGTGGAAGATTTGAACCAGGATTGTTGGAGTTAGTGTCTTGTGGAAGACTTGAACCAAGATTGTTGGAGTTCCTGTCTTGTGGAAGACTTGAACCAGGATTGTTGGAGTTACTGTCTTGTGGAAGTCCTGAACCAAGGTTGTTGGAGTAACTATCTTGTGGAAGACTTGAACCAGGATTGTTGGAGTTACTGTCTTGTGGAAGTCCTGAACCAGGATTGTTGGAGTTACTGTCTAGTGGAAGTCCTGAACCAGGATTGTTGGAGTTACTTTCTTGTGGAAGTTCTGAACCAGGATTGTTGGAGTTACTGTCTTGTGGAAGTCCTGAACCAGGATTGTTGGAGTTACTGTCTTGTGGAAGTCCTGAACCAGGATTGTTGGAGTTACTGTCTTGTGGAAGACTTGAACCAGGATTGTTGGAGTTACTATCTTGTGGAAGTTCTGAACCAGGATTGTTGGAGTTACTGTCTTGTGGAAGTCCTGAACCAGGATTGTTGGAGTTACTATCTTGTGGAAGTTCTGAACCAGGATTGTTGGAGTTACTACCTTGTGGAAGTCCTGAACCAGGATTGTTGGAGTTACTGTCTTGTGGAAGTCCTGAACCAGGATTGTTGGAGTTACGGTCTTGTGGAAGTCCTGAACCAGGATTGTTGGAGTTACTACCTTGTGGAAGATTTGAACCAGGATTGTTGGAGTTAGTGTCTTGTGGAAGACTTGAACCAAGATTGTTGGAGTTCCTGTCTTGTGGAAGACTTGAACCAGGATTGTTGGAGTTACTGTCTTGTGGAAGTCCTGAACCAGGATTGTTGGAGTTACTGTCTTGTGGAAGTCCTGAACCAGGATTGTTGGAGTTACTGTCTTGTGGAAGTCCTGAACCAGGATTGTTGGAGTTACTGTCTTGTGGAAGTCCTGAACCATGATTGTTGGAGTTACTGTCTTGTGGAAGTCCTGAACCAGGATTGTTGGAGCTACTGTCTTGTGGAAGTCCTGAACCAGGATTGTTGGAGTTACTGTCTTGTGGAAGTCCTGAACCAGGATTGTTGGAGTTACTACCTTGTGGAAGTTTTGAACCAGGATTGTTGGAGTTACTGTCTTGTGGAAGTCCTGAACCAGGATTGTTGGAGTTACTGTCTTGTGGAAGACTTGAACCAAGATTGTTGGAGTTACTGTCTTGTGGAAGACTTGAACCAAGATTGTTGGAGTTACTGTCTTGTGGAAGACTTGAACCAGGATTGTTGGAGTTACTGTCTTGTGGAAGTCCTGAACCAGGATTGTTGGAGTTACTGTCTTGTGGAAGTCCTGAACCAGGATTGTTGGAGCTACTGTCTTGTGGAAGTCCTGAACCATGATTGTTGGAGTTACTGTCTTGTGGAAGTCCTGAACCAGGATTGTTGGAGTTACTACCTTGTGGAAGTTTTGAACCAGGATTGTTGGAGTTACTGTCTTGTGGAAGACTTGAACCAGGATTGTTGGAGTTACTGTCTTGTGGAAGTTCTGAACCAGGATTGTTGGAGTTACTGTCTAGTGGAAGTCTTGAACCAGGATTGTTGGAGTTACTGTCTTGTGGAAGTCTTGAACCAGGATTGTTGGAGTTACTGTCTTGTGGAAGTCCTGAACCAGGATTGTTGGAGTTACTGTCTTGTGGAAGACTTGAACCAGGATTGTTGGAGTTACTGTCTTGTGGAAGTCCTGAACCAAGGTTGTTGGAGTAACTATCTTGTGGAAGACTTGAACCAGGATTGTTGGAGTTACTGTCTTGTGGAAGTCCTGAACCAGGATTGTTGGAGTTACTGTCTAGTGGAAGTCCTGAACCAGGATTGTTGGAGTTACTTTCTTGTGGAAGTTCTGAACCAGGATTGTTGGAGTTACTGTCTGTGGAAGTCCTGAACCAGGATTGTTGGAGTTACTGTCTTGTGGAAGTCCTGAAACCAGGATTGTTGGAGTTACTGTCTTGTGGAAGACTTGAACCAGGATTGTTGGAGTTACTGTCTTGTGGAAGTTCTGAACCAGGATTGTTGGAGTTACTGTCTTGTGGAAGTCCTGAACCAGGATTGTTGGAGTTACTATCTTGTGGAAGTTCTGAACCAGGATTGTTGGAGTTACTACCTTGTGGAAGTCCTGAACCAGGATTGTTGGAGTTACTGTCTTGTGGAAGTCCTGAACCAGGATTGTTGGAGTTACTGTCTTGTGGAAGTCCTGAACCAGGATTGTTGGAGTTACTACCTTGTGGAAGACTTGAACCAGGATTGTTGGAGTTACTGTCTTGTGGAAGACTTGAACCAAGATTGTTGGAGTTACTGTCTTGTGGAAGACTTGAACCAGGATTGTTGGAGTTACTGTCTTGTGGAAGTCCTGAACCAGGATTGTTGGAGTTACTGTCTTGTGGAAGTCTGAACCAGGATTGTTGGAGTTACTGTCTTGTGGAAGTCCTGAACCAGGATTGTTGGAGTTACTGTCTTGTGGAAGTCCTGAACCAGGATTGTTGGAGTTACTGTCTTGTGGAAGTCTTGAACCAGGATTGTTGGAGTTACTGTCTCTTGTGGAAGTCCTGAACCAGGATTGTTGGAGTTACTGTCTTGTGGAAGTCCTGAACCAGGATTGTTGGAGTTACTGTCTTGTGGAAGTCTTGAACCAGGATTGTTGGAGTTACTACCTTGTGGAAGTCCTGAACCAGGATTGTTGGAGTTACTGTCTTGTGGAAGTCCTGAACCAGGATTGTTGGAGTTACTGTCTTGTGGAAGACTTGAACCAAGATTGTTGGAGTTACTTCCTTGTGGAAGTACTTGAACCAGGATTGTTGGAGTTACTGTCTTGTGGAAGACTTGAACCAGGATTGTTGGAGTTACTGTCTTGTGGAAGTCCTGAACCAGGATTGTTGGAGTTACTGTCTTGTGGAAGTCCTGAACCAGGATTGTTGGAGTTACTGTCTTGTGGAAGACTTGAACCAGGATTGTTGGAGTTACTGTCTTGTGGAAGTCCTGAACCATGATTGTTGGAGTTACTGTCTTGTGGAAGTCCTGAACCAGGATTGTTGGAGTTACTACCTTGTGGAAGTTTTGAACCAGGATTGTTGGAGTTACTGTCTTGTGGAAGACTTGAACCAGGATTGTTGGAGTTACTGTCTTGTGGAAGTTCTGAACCAGGATTGTTGGAGTTACTGTCTAGTGGAAGTCCTGAACCAGGATTGTTGGAGTTACTTTCTTGTGGAAGTTCTGAACCAGGATTGTTGGAGTTACTGTCTTGTGGAAGTCCTGAACCAGGATTGTTGGAGTTACTGTCTTGTGGAAGTCCTGAACCAGGATTGTTGGAGTTACTGTCTTGTGGAAGACTTGAACCAGGATTGTTGGAGTTACTGTCTTGTGGAAGTTCTGAACCAGGATTGTTGGAGTTACTGTCTTGTGGAAGTCCTGAACCAGGATTGTTGGAGTTACTATCTTGTGGAAGTTCTGAACCAGGATTGTTGGAGTTACTACCTTGTGGAAGTCCTGAACCAGGATTGTTGGAGTTACTGTCTTGTGGAAGTCCTGAACCAGGATTGTTGGAGTTACTGTCTTGTGGAAGTCCTGAACCAGGATTGTTGGAGTTACTGTCTTGTGGAAGACTTGAACCAGGATTGTTGGAGTTACTGTCTTGTGGAAGACTGAACCAGGATTGTTGGAGTTACTGTCTTGTGGAAGACTTGAACCAGGATTGTTGGAGTTACTGTCTTGTGGAAGTCCTGAACCAGGATTGTTGGAGTTACTGTCTTGTGGAAGTCCTGAACCAGGATTGTTGGAGTTACTGTCTTGTGGAAGTCCTGAACCAGGATTGTTGGAGTTACTGTCTTGTGGAAGTCCTGAACCAGGATTGTTGGAGTTACTGTCTTGTGGAAGTCCTGAACCAGGATTGTTGGAGTTACTGTCTTGTGGAAGTCCTGAACCAGGATTGTTGGAGTTACTGTCTTGTGGAAGTCCTGAACCAGGATTGTTGGAGTTACTACCTTGTGGAAGTCTTGAACCAGGATTGTTGGAGTTACTGTCTTGTGGAAGTCCTGAACCAGGATTGTTGGAGTTACTGTCTTGTGGAAGTCCTGAACCAGGATTGTTGGAGTTACTGTCTTGTGGAAGTCTTGAACCAGGATTGTTGGAGTTACTGTCTTGTGGAAGTCCTGAACCAGGATTGTTGGAGTTACTGTCTTGTGGAAGTCTGAACCAGGATTGTTGGAGTTACTGTCTTGTGGAAGTCTGAACCAGGATTGTTGGAGTTACTGTCTTGTGGAAGTCCTGAACCAGGATTGTTGGAGTTACTGTCTTGTGGAAGTTCTGAACCAGGATTGTTGGAGTTACTGTCTTGTGGAAGTCCTGAACCAGGATTGTTGGAGTTACTGTCTTGTGGAAGTCCTGAACCAGGATTGTTGGAGTTACTGTCTTGTGGAAGTCCTGAACCAGGATTGTTGGAGTTACTGTCTTGTGGAAGTCTTGAACCAGGATTGTTGGAGTTACTGTCTTGTGGAAGTCCTGAACCAGGATTGTTGGAGTTACTGTCTTGTGGAAGTCCTGAACCAGGATTGTTGGAGTTACTGTCTTGTGGAAGTCCTGAACCAGGATTGTTGGAGTTACTGTCTTGTGGAAGTCCTGAACCAGGATTGTTGGAGTTACTGTCTTGTGGAAGTCCTGAACCAGGATTGTTGGAGTTACTGTCTTGTGGAAGTCCTGAACCAGGATTGTTGGAGTTACTGTCTTGTGGAAGTCCTGAACCAGGATTGTTGGAGTTACTGTCTTGTGGAAGTCCTGAACCAGGATTGTTGGAGTTACTGTCTTGTGGAAGTCCTGAACCAGGATTGTTGGAGTTACTGTCTTGTGGAAGTCCTGAACCAGGATTGTTGGAGTTACTGTCTTGTGGAAGTCCTGAACCAGGATTGTTGGAGTTACTGTCTTGTGGAAGTCCTGAACCAGGATTGTTGGAGTTACTGTCTTGTGGAAGTCCTGAACCAGGATTGTTGGAGTTACTGTCTTGTGGAAGTCCTGAACCAGGATTGTTGGAGTTACTGTCTTGTGGAAGTCCTGAACCAGGATTGTTGGAGTTACTGTCTTGTGGAAGACTTGAACCAGGATTGTTGGAGTTACTGTCTTGTGGAAGTCCTGAACCAGGATTGTTGGAGTTACTGTCTTGTGGAAGTCCTGAACCAGGATTGTTGGAGTTACTGTCTTGTGGAAGTCCTGAACCAGGATTGTTGGAGTTACTGTCTTGTGGAAGTCCTGAACCAGGATTGTTGGAGTTACTGTCTTGTGGAAGTCTTGAACCAGGATTGTTGGAGTTACTGTCTTGTGGAAGTCCTGAACCAGGATTGTTGGAGTTACTGTCTTGTGGAAGTCCTGAACCAGGATTGTTGGAGTTACTGTCTTGTGGAAGTCCTGAACCAGGATTGTTGGAGTTACTGTCTTGTGGAAGTTCTGAACCAGGATTGTTGGAGTTACTGTCTTGTGGAAGACTTGAACCAGGATTGTTGGAGTTACGGTCCTGTGGAAGTCCTGAACCAGGATTGTTGGAGTTACTGTCTTGTGGAAGTCCTGAACCAGGATTGTTATTGTTACTGTCTTGTGGAAGTCTTGAACCAGGATTGTTGGAGTTACTGTCTTGTGGAAGTCCTGAACCAATATTAAGACAGCATAAACTGCTAGGTACAAGTGTAACATACATACAGATGGAGCCACGTGATATTTCCCTCATTAGCTGGAGCCCCTGGCTGCTGAGCTTTCAAGGCCTGCTCCAGTAGCTCAGCTTAGGGTGGCTCCAAACAGCTTGTGACTCCCAGTGTATGCTTAATCTGCTCTGACCATGGGGATTTTTTCCCTTCATCGAGAGCAGGAAAACGGAATTTGTCTCTTCCAGTGTTGGAATAATTATGTGATCCTTTTGCTTTGAGATATTTGCTTCGTTCAGTGTTTAAACCCAACATTTCTTTTTCAGAAGGTCCACCCCATCCAAGACCTTTAAGACCAATGAACCTGTGAAAAAAGAAGGGCCAAAGGTATGTCTTGCTTTTGTTTTCTCATTGACCTATAAGTGAATAATAGCCTGGTTTGTAGTGTAGTGCTAATCATGTAAACAGGGTTAGGCATGATGCTTTGTGTATGCCTACTGAAATCCACCAGCAGTCATTGCATTCACAAGCAAGTATTTATCATGAGATGAAAGGGTAGCATGTCAGCACATATATGAGTGTGTGTGTGTGTGTGTGAGTGTGTGTGTGTGTGAGAGAGAGAGAGGGAGAGAGAGAGAGAGAGAGAGAGAGAGAGAGAGAGAGAGAGAAGAGAGAGAGAAGAGAGAGAGAAGAGAGAGAGAGAGAGAGAGAGAGAGAGAGAGAGAGAGAGAGAGAGAGAGAGAGAGAGAGAGAGAGAGAGAGGAATAGGTGTTGTCGCGTGATAGGTGCGACAAAAGTTTTTGAGATAAGAAAGAAAAGATAAAATTAGCTGTGTTGCAAAGCATTTCCAAGGGAAGGAATATTGGAGATAGGGATTTGTACATTCCTGAACACTGATAGCACTAGGTTATCGAAATTTAGTGCAAGGTGACGATTTCTGACGTAAGCGTTGTCAGCAGAAATATTTTTCGTGACGTGATATATTTTTCCCACTGCTCATCAACGTGTAATAGGTACATTCCTTCATCAGACGTGGAGTCTAATGGTTGCTTTCGTGAGAGGCTCCTATGGGGTGCAAAGTTGCACGGCCTGGAGATCTACGTTAGTTGGGTAGCCGCGAGGCAGAAACCCTGCACGGTTAAGTGATGACCGTGGGCAGCTAGATAGCTGTGTGTGGAATGTGCCATTGACCTGTTGAGGTCATCTGTCTGTCAACTGTTGTGGTCAACTGTTGAGGTCAACTGTTGAGGTCGGCTGTTGAGGTCAACTGTTGAGGTCGGCTGGCGGTTGGAGTAGACTGTCGGTTGATATGTCAACTGTCAGTTGAATCAGTCAATCGGTCTGTCAATCTGTCTGTCTGTCAGTCACCGACAGTCTGTCAGATTCATGCTATCCATACTGGTTGGTAACTCTCTACGGATCGAGAGTGGGTCTAGCTCAAACCATTACCTGCCTCTGAGTTTGATTCTACTTGGTGGAGTTGTCTACATCGTGGAACATTGTCTTTCTATTTGGGTCCTTGGTGCGATTCAGCGTAACGAGAAGAGTGACTTTGTCTTGTATGCAAATGAACGGGGAGGGTTTTTTTCCACGAGCGTGGAGTGGTGACGTAATTCCGGGTCGGATGGAAAACGTGACGTCATTCTGACTTTGAATTCTATTGTATTATCCTGTAAGAGGATATTTTTATTTGGTTAATGTTCAAGTGCTCGGGAAAGCCTGACTTTGTTGTGAAAGCCGTAGGTTAGCCCCATTTGGAGCAGCAGTGATAAGTTGGGAGAGAATTTGCCTTCCTTAATTAAATTGCTTGTTTTAAAATTGTGCATCAGTGTCCTTTGCTTATTCCATATTTGTTATCGTTTGTGTTCCCCAGACTGTGGCAATGGGTTTTGTTTGAAAACCCTAGTTTTACTCTATAGGTACAACAATACAACAAGAACATAGAATGTACTAAAACAACTTTAAACTTAAAAAAAAAAACTATCCGCGACATTGGCGAGCCTACTCAGGATGTGATCTTTTTTGTAATTTGTAAGAAATTACTATCATTTGTCGTATTGCCACATTCTGGGAACACGGGACACTGATTGCTTTGTGCATACCTTGTGATTTTTTGCTCTCGATGACTTGCTTGACATTGCTGCTGATACCCTTTTGCCAGTGGTGTGCGTGACCAGTGAGTGCTGTGGTGGTTGTTGTCTGAAGATTTGGTGAGGTCAAGTGTTTATGGAACTTCGTTCTGGGCGCGCGACTGGGGGTAGCGTTACCATGGCGTCCAACGCCGATTCCAGGGCAGATCGGATCGCGCGTTGGCGAGGGTTAGCCACTGAACTAGGAGTGGAAGCTTCAGCGGTTCCAGAATTCGTAGCTGAACGTCTGGCGAGAGAGGATGTGGAGTTAGCGCGACTGGAGTTGGAGAAAGTAAAGCTTGAGGATGAGAGGAAGAGAGAGCAAACGAAGCTTGAGGATGAGAGGAAGAGAGAGCAAACGAAGCTTGAGGATGAGAGGAAGAGAGAGCAAGCAAAGCTTGAGGATGAGAGGAAGAGAGAGCAAGCAAAGCTTGAGATAGAGCGAGAAAAACTCATGAGAGAGCATCATGAACTCGAAGAGAGATTGAAGAGAGAGCTGTGGGAATTTGAGGAACGACAGAGGCGAGAGAAAGAGGAGCACGAACTCAGGAAGCAACTCATGATTCAAGGGTCTGAAAGGAAAACTCAAGGAGAGAGAGATCAGATCAGTATGAGTGATGGTACGGATGAGGATCGTGCCGACCTAGGGTTTCGTGTCTCAATCCCCCTGTTTGAGGAAAGCAAAGAAGAAATAGCCACGTGGCTAAAACGGTTTGAAAGAGTGGCGACTCTGAGCAAGTGGGAGGAAAGCACGTGGGCTACTAGGGCTTCTACTAGACTGACCGGCAGGGCTGCCGAAGTATATAATTCTCTCGATGATGCTGCTGCTGAGAGTTACGAGAGTTTGAAAGCCGCTTTGTTGAGGCGTTACCAACTTACTGCTGAAACCTACCGGCAGAGGTTCCGGACGTGCAGGAAGCGGGAGAACGAGACCTATACTCAGTTTGGTGCTCGGATTGGGGAGAATCTGGCCAAATGGCATGAACTTTCCAAGATAGCTGACTTGAGACAGCTTGTGTTACTGGAACAGTTCCTGCAAGCGCTGAGGCCGGATATGGCTGCGTACGTTAAGGAGAAGCAACCTCAAACGTTAGCGGAAGCTGTGGTGTCAGCTGAGATCCATTGGGAAGCTCATGGTGAGAGCGGGAGGAAACCTTTCCAGCAGGGAAAACCACAGGGTGGTTACTCAGGAGCTGGAGGGAAATCGAAGGGTGGAAATTCCGGGGGTGGAAATCCCAAAGGAAAGCCTGGGGGTGGGCAGGGTGGACAGAACGCTAGGAAGTGTTTTCTTTGCAACTCTTCGAAGCACTTAGCGAGGGACTGTCTCGGGAAAGTCAAAACTGCGGGAGCTGTGTCTAGGGGCCCCGTGCAGTCACCGTTGCCTGTCTCTGTTCCAACCCTATGTTTCCCCTGTAGTAAGCAGGACTACGACCCCAGATGCCTGGTAGTGGTGGAGGGAGTTACTGTACAGGGCTTGCGAGACACCGGGTCTCAAGTTTGTGTAGTGAAACGATCTCTGGTTCCGCGATCAAAGTTCACAGGCCGAGAGCTTGAGGTGGCTATGGCGGAAGCCAGTGTGAAAAGATGCTATCCGGTAGCCGCTGTCCAGGTGGACTGCCCGTTTTACACGGGTATTGTAGAGGCCGTCGTCATGGACGAGCCTGTCGTTGACTTCATAGTGGGTAATCACGCCGGGCTGGGCGATTCCCACATTCTACCAGTGTATGCACTTCCCAAGTCCGTCTCTGTGGTTACGCGTGCAGCTGTTGCTGCTGAGAAGAAGAAGA
>JAWQFJ010001096.1:75000-106013 GCA_034096865.1 Theodoxus fluviatilis | reverse complement strand
AGGTGTGTAGGGTGCATATACACCTGTATTCCTTGCAGAGGTGTGTAAGTTTGTGTGTGCGCACACACACACATGTGCATGTACATGTGAGTGCTTGTGTGGTTTTTGACTCACATGCGAAGCAAAAGTGAGTCTATGTACTCACCCGTGTCGTCCATCCGTCCGGGCGTAAAAAACTTTAACGTTGGATTTTTCTCGGACACTGAAGTATATCAACACCAATGTGGCATAATGGTGTATGATGACAAGGCCTCTAAAACCATACATGGTGACTTGACCTTGCTTCAAGGTCAAGGTCACAGGAGCCATAAATGTGATCTCAAAAACAGTCATTTTTCACATTTTCCCAATTTTCTCCCACGTTATTGAGAATGGCGACCTTAGCTACAAGTGGTATATAGGTCAAAGCAAGCCCTATCTATTGATACCAGTTCGGTTGACCTTGCTTCAAGTTCAAGGTCACAGGAGCTCTTCAAAGTTGGATTGTATACATATTTTGAAGTGACCTTGACCCTGAACTATGGAAGATAACTGTTTCAAACTTAATAATTATGTGGGGCACATGTTATACTTTCATCATGAGACACATTTGGTCCCATATCATCAAGGTCAAGGTCAATTTGACCCTTATGAAATGTGACCAAAATGGGGTAGTGAACCACTAAAAGTGACCATATCTCATGGTAGAAAGTGCCAATAAGCATCATTGTGCTTCCTATGTCTTGAATTAACAGCTTTGTGTTGCATGACCTTGGATGACCTTGACCTTGGGTCAAGGTCACATGTATTTTGGTAGGAAAAATGTGTAAAGCATTTCTTAGTGTATGATGTCATTGGTAGGTGTAGTTGTTTGACCTTGACCTTGAAGGTCACCTGAAGGTCAATGTCATATAAAGGTCAAGGTCAAGCATGTGAGTTGTATGGGCTTTGACCTTGTTTCTCTCTGCTTCACCCTCATCTACAATGGCATTTGACCACGTTGTTCCAGTGGGACCCTGCCCGACTGACTGAGGAGACCCAGTTTGTAATGGGTGCCAGGGCAAATAAGTGAGTCAACTGTACTATACTCTTTTTATGATGTGAGCGCATTGTAAAGTTATGGAGACATGAGGTTTTCATTGTTATGCTTTCTAGATCATCTTAAATGCTACTACGTATGTGCCTTGTGGGTGATTTAAAAGTAGGTCTTATTTCCTACGTCTTTTGAATGCTCTATAACTAAGGAAATGCTAATATTTAATTTCTGTTTGAGCAGTGCATTGACTTATGTAAGTAGCTTTGTGGTATGATGGAATGTTTTATTTAAATCACTATTTCTGTGTAGGGCATTGGGACTGGGTGCGACTCGAGGGCGACTCTACATTAAACACCCTTACATCTTCAAGGCAAGTTGTTGTTCTGATGACATCCTATTGTGATGTTATTAATGTTGTTATTGTTGACCAACTGGCAACTTTTTATATATTCGGTTCATTTTCAGAGTTATATTGATGTGTAAATCAGTTGCGTTGTTGATATCATAATAGAGGTACCTTTTCCATACCATTGTATACATGAGTCTACCTTACTGTTGATCATGTGGCATATTTGCAAGAAAGAAACCAGTTTAAAATGATTGTCTTAGTTCTATTCTGTTGTTTGACTGCTTGCTTTATTTCACTGGATGGTTAGGTGAGTGGGTGGGTGGGTTTGCAGGTTGATGGGTGGGTGGGTTTGCAGGTTGGTGGGTGGGTGGGTTGCTTGGTTGATTGGGTCTGGGATGGGTCATTGGCTAGTCAATGGTGGATTACTTGTTTGGTAGATGGATGGGTTTCTTTGTTGGTTGGTTGATTGGTTCATTAAGCTGGCTGGCTGGTTTTCAAATTCAATACCAACATTTTGGGGACTCACATTAGGTAATTATTGTTGTAATTACAGTACTCTGGAGATGCTGATGACAAGAACTGGCTGTACGAACACCATCTGATGCCTGCCACCAGGGGCAAAGCCTACATTCTGCTGGTTGAAGACATGAAAGACCTGTTTGAGACTGAGGAGTACAAGTAAGTATCTTCAACTGTTGAACTGTGAACACCCATACATGCACACACATGCACACCTATGCATTCACATACACACACATACACACACACACACACACACACACACACACACACACACACGTTTTTAATTTTTTTTTCTCTTCAGTCTATTCACTACACAGCTCCTATCTCCCAACATTTATTGTGAAGACTTTAACCCACTCGGTGTCCTTTTTCGTTTCAAATTATGCAGAAGCCCAGATAATGTCCAGGCTAAGGACTTGCTCCACACCAGAAGTTGCTGGGATCATGCTCATCAAGTGTCTCGCATTCAAAATATCTTTGAAAAATTTGCACTCATTTAAACATTTACCCATTAGTATAAAGTGTACTGAACCCATGAAGTCTGGCCTCATTCTTGCAAGGACAATGCTCTCATGCCTGACTTCACTCTCACTGTGCTTGCCCTCCACAGGGACAGTCCTGCCCTGTTGCCCGAGGAGCTTCGAGGGTTCACCGTGCCTTTGTGGATGCTGCAGAAGATGAAACAGCAGATGCAGGCCATGAGGACAGATGTGGGTTGCAATAGCAAGCCTCCCCACAGTCGCTCCAACACTCCCAATGAACTCCCCAGCACCATGAGCAAGGTTGGTGTAGATCCCCACAAAGCGCCTGGTGCCGTGGTTTTATGCATCGCAGAGTTTTGAGGGCGAGATGGAAGAGTGCCATCAGATGAAACTGGAAGTATGATGCTGGACTGGGAAATTCATGGAATGACGTTTCATGGGGTTGGATACAGGGCTTGAAGATCAGTTTGCTTTGCTTGTGGGCTGGGCTACATCTTCTAGGATGGTTTGAAGGAACATTTGGATCTGAAAGGTCTGACCCTGTCCTGAAGCCCCCCAGTAGCCTTTGTGGCTGCTTGAGGCCACCCCTGGCTGAGCTACTGGAGCAGGCCCTGGCTGAGCTACTGGAGCAGGCCCTGAAAACCCAGCAGCCAGGAGTTCCAGCTGGTGTGGGGAGCATCTAGTGACTCCTGATGTGTGTTAAACTTGGCCTCCTAGAAATCGGAGATAGTGGATTCATGGGGCACTCAGCTCACAGTGTCTGCAGGTAGCTTGGTCTCTCCAAAAGTCAGACTACAAGGTTCCTGAGGACTGTGCAGAAGCAGCATAGAAGGCACCCTGCTGGATTTGGCTAAGGAGGAACATTGGGGACCAGGACCCCATAGAGGGCAGTCATGGGATAATTGCAAGGCAAATGACAGATAACTTCAAAAGCTTTGGTAACCATGGTTTTCCACAGAGGGATAAATGAGCCCCCACCCCTCCAGCCTACCCATTATTGAGGCATATCGCAGTAGCAATTACAAGCTGTGAGTGGCCATTTTAGACTGCAGATTGGTAGCTGGAGTCATATCCAGGTGTGGTCCAACCCCTGAAAAGTGTCTGGGGATAAATGTGTGCAGTTTAAGCACGCATTCAGTGAGTGAAACGCCACAATATAAAAACTAGTGCCTTTAGTTTGAGCTTGCCTTTCAAGCTGTTTGTGTAAAAAATTTCTTTTCTTTTTTGTAATATTTCAGCAGTCTGCAGCCAGCACTACCTCTGAAGATGCTGACCTCTTGTCTGTAACCATCAAGGAGGAAAAAGCCAATACCCCTTCCTCCCTGTCCCCCTTCAACACCACAGGGGGTTTCGATGAAGGGGGTTCACCCCCTGTCTCCGATCCTGAGACTCTCGAGGAGGAGGATGAAGAAGAAAGCACTGATGTTCTAATGCCGTTCTCCTTGAGCACCAAGTGACGGCAGCCAGCAAGGGCACAGATTTTACCTCACAGACACGAAGACGTCCGCTCCTGGCGTGCACTGCTAGACTGCATAATCTGTGTGTCAGAATTTGTTTGAATTTGTGATAGACAGAACTGATCAAGAAGCAACTACCACGTACCTCTTGATGGTTTTGAAACCCAGGTTCAGCAGATGCAAGCAAGTTTCACTGCTTTACTTCTTTTCTTTCGCAGAGCTCCATTGATCTTTTGCTGCCTGAGTTATGTATGATTTATGTGCTGCTTTTGGCAAATTTCATTTTTTGTCTTGTTTTCTTTTCGTGGTGTGTGTAGTTTAATGTGTGATGCCAAGGATAGATATGTGGGATTTTAAAGGTTGAGAACTTTGAGTCATTTTTCACAGTACACCATTAGTAAATGGCAGAACTTTATTTGCTCTTGAGCAGTGTATTGACAAATCCAGATGTCTTATTCAAGGAATAGTTTGCCCCCAGACAATAACTGATTTGAGAGCATATTGGTGAAGCTAGACTTGCTTGATGACGGATTTGAATATTATTGATTATAGAATTTTGCTTGACATTCCACAAGAATCAGCATCACATCAACCAACCTTCAAGAATTATTTCATGTAATCTGGGCCAGTCGCACCGAGATGAAATTTGCTCAAACATAGTGGTTTGATGTCTCGACCTGCAAGATCATGGAAAGAAATTGCTCTTATTAATATAATTGAACAGTGATGAACAGCACCCATGTAAATAGTAAGTTTGTTGATACTGAGATTTCATCCTGCAATGGAACTCATGTATGAAATAATAAACTTGAAGATGAGCAAGTGTTTCTGTAGATGAGAGGATTTTTGTTTAATATTTCCTTCAACAAGTGGAGGAGATATTTGTAGAGGAATAACTAAATCTGTAGAAATATGCCATGACCTCCAGACATTCCATCATACATAAAGAAATACGACAAAGCATGTCCTTTGATGGTAGAGTGCAAGTAGTGTGCAGGAGTGTAAGATGTTACAGTCCTCCTTTGGACTTGTCATTGGGCAAAAATCTGGAAAGATAATGTGCAATGCTTCGTGCACCAAGAGCTAGTGTACAACACCTTGAAACTCGGTGAGATACTTCTTTTCTTTTCAAGTGGGCAACACCAGCGCAGGAATATGACTTTTTATTGTCAGCAAGTAAAAAACCACATGACTGAAAGCTGAAAATTTTTTATATATTACATGTCTGAATAGTGTACTAGCAATTGTTCATTACATTCTTGCCATGTTGTCTTGTCTCATAGACAGCTGTGAGAGAAAACTGCCATGACTTTTTTAGTTGCTAATATGAACACAAAGCTTGATAGGTTTGTGGATAAAATTGACATTACTGACCCAGTACTGTACCATCACTTGGTGAACTGGAAACACAATTAACTAAGGGATCTGTGCTTCTCCTGTTTGCACTGAATTATCTTCATTGCCTCTTAACACAATAGATAATACATGTTGCAGTAGAATTATTGTATCAGCTTCAACCTGTCACTTAGATTACATGTGTTCCTGCTCATTAACCCTCATGATTTGTTTTCTCCTTTTCCTGGCATAATTTCTCAGGTCTTGACGGGTTGTAGTGATGGAGTCATGTTTTAATTTACTGCATGGCTGAATGCTTGCATAGATTTATTTCTTAAATTCTTTTCAATAATGGAAAAGGGGATGATTAAATTCATTGTGGATTATATTGTTGGAACTAAAACACTCATTGCCTTCATTAGATGGAGTAATTGTGGGAGGAGCTGATAGGAATACATAGCTTGTGGGAACAAAGAAATTGTTTTGGTTTGTTTTTGGAATGTCAGGAATGCAAAATGTTTTCATTTCATGTTTTTGCTGCAGCAGAAAAAAGTTTAACATACAGAGCTGAAGCCCTGCGTGGGACAGACAGGAAATATGTAAGACCACAGGCGGGGACTGAACCTGCATTTGATAAGTATCTTTCCACTGACAAGTGGTTAGTAGCAGAATTGACAACTTGGAAGTGTATATGAAAGGAAAATAACAAAACCAATTCTTGCATGCTCATAGTGTTAGGTAGCAGTTTTGCAGTCACAATAGTATAGAAGATGGCAATAGCAAACATAGAATTTGACTTTTTAAGAAACTAGTCAAAAAATAAAAATGTTACATCCTCACTCAAACAGGCTTGATTCCAGATTTTGCTTCTACATTAGGAACTTGGGCAAATGTTTAAATGAAGTCTAGATTAGGCACTCTGTTCTAGTGAAGTGATGAGGTAAAAAAAAGTTGCTGTAATGTTACTTAACGCCAAATGATCTCTCCAAACCAACTGCAAAAGTTCTCTTCGGGCAGCTGTAATTTAGGTCAAGGCTAATAGAGCTAAGTGAAGTTGGCTCCCACACTCAATGCTTGCGTCTCTCTGTGTGTGGTCCTTGCTATGGGTTTTCTGAATGGATCCAATGTAAGCATATCTTGATACTAGTTGGTTGTAAGACAAGCTGTAAGGCAAGATACAAGAAGTATTCTGCTGTGGGAAATGCAGCGATGTCTCAAAGTCTGCCTGCTTCAATCTGACTCAAAATGGCAACTAAGACCATTTGGTCTATGACTGCATTATCTGTCTTGTGCTAATGTCTTCACAGTTCCCCATTACTTCTGCTTGAAGGCTTCTCCTGTGGCTGCCTGCTGTCTTTCATTTTCTTTGAGACTTTCTTGAAGGACTGTTTTGGTTTTTGTCATATTTGTGTGTATGTTTATCCTATTTATCTCCATTTCCTCTGGCTTGGAACATTGTTATAACTAGCTTGCAAAGACTATAGCTTGCATAAGTTAGCTTTTGTTGAAAGAGTTTTTGGTGTTTCACCAATAGTTTTAACAGTGTCGGGTGGGCAGGTGTTACTGCCAGGTGGCAAGAGAACAAGACAGGGGTTTACGCAGCCACAGAGCGCCTTGTTGTGTTAGAACTGTGGACAATGGCATAGAATGCAAGCATGAGGAGGGTGTTCCACATGACACCAGGAGTGACAGGGTCAGCACAGTAAATTGTTGGTCAGGATCTGCCTGGGACTTGACAGGGTTCCCTCCTCATCAGCTCAAACCCAGGCCGATAGGCAGTTTGTTCTGGAATGTATTCAAACTTTTCCTCCCACCCTTTCAGCAGTGTCACCTCTGTTCTGTGGATGTGTTCTGCAACTGTGGAATTTTTACAGAGCATTATGCTGACATACCTCAGTTTTGCACATGCATTTGCCATGATAGACATCCCTGCTAATTTGTTGGAATGTGTTACTTGCTGCCATCAGTGGCTGCAGTTGCTGGTATTCATTAGCTTATGATCACATGATGTATTTTTATCTCTCCCAGTGTTGTGATTAGTGACCACTGGTCTTTTCACTAGTTTCCAGTGCTGAAAGTAAACTTGCCTAACTCGTCAGAATTGTCATGCTGTGACGACAGGAATGTGCTGCCAAGTGACAATGGATTCATTTGCTGATGAGAAATGCATCTTCTTGCACTTGTGCTCAGAGAGATGGACCAACATGAAATTTCTGGGGTTTGCTGAAAAGTTCAGCCTGGATGCCATAGGTGTTTCTTCAATTTCGACCCAACATACTTTTGACAGCAGTTCTGCTCACCTCGTTTGAAAGTGAGCAAAGAAGCAAGAAGCAATTCTTCATTTGTTCTTACTGCCACACAAAGGAGTTGTTTGTAATATATGTATTTTTGTAGCCAAAAAAATTGTGTTATACCTGTCAATGTGATGATTAAGGCACCATATGGGTTATCGGGTCCTGTTTCTCATCGTTGTGAATCGTCCATCTTGTCATTTATTGGCAATAACTGCACATTTGGAATAATGAAGCTCTGTCCTAGACTGTGGGATCTTTGTTGCACCACTTTATCTACCTCCAGATAGCATTGGCTTCATTTTGCAACCTCCCTCTCAAGTTCTACCAGTCCTGAGATTGTGGTTTCTCATCCAGTCATTTCACATGACCAAGTATTCTTATCAGTCTTCATTTGTTGGGGAGGCATGGAGAGCTCTCCACATGTTTTGGCAGCAGGGATGGCAAATCTTTTTTGCCAATGTCTACACCAGCCATCTTGGTTCTGTTGCCTCCAGAAGACCAGAGGTCAATTTGGCATGTATGGTGATGCTTAGAGGTTTAACCCTCTGCGCACCGTCGGCGGTCATAACCGCCGAAGTAGTTACCTCCCCTCACAGCCGTCGGCGGTTATAGTCGACAAACTGATAGGCATGTTTGAATCTGGCGCTGTTTGCTATGAATCTTGGGATTGTGAGAGCTCTCTACGCATGGAGACTGCACAGAAGAGCCTCGCTTTCATAATAATAGTCGCCATATTGTTTCACTGCACGTGCGCGAATTTAGATCGAATTTTTAAGTTACTGATCGAGGTAGACACGCTGCCGCTCGATTTCGATCGCGCACGCTGGCCCAGAAATGACTCAGCTCGATCCTGATGAAGAGCGAATCTTCGAAATATTGTTCGATTCGGACTCGGAAGAAGAATTCCATGGTTTCACAGAGAAAGATTTGGTCGAGTTTGCCGCAGACAGTGACTCCGATGACAAAATCGAAGTTGAACCAGCGCAGTCTAAGATTTCGTCTGCGTGTGACCACTCTTGGTTGCTGTGGCAAACTCAACCAAATCTTCCTCTGTGAAGCCATGGAATTCTTCTTCCGAGTCAGAATCGAACAATATTTCAAAGATTCGCTCTTCATCAGAATCGAACTCAATCATTTCTGAGCCAGCGTGCGCAATTGAAATCGCGCAACAACGTGTCTACCTCGATCGGTAACTTCTAAATTCGCGCATGGACTCTCCTCAACATGTGCCCGATGAGGTATCTAAATCGGATGCTTTTTATCTCTATTTCAACTAATAAAGTCGTTGACTTGATGATCGACAAAACGTATCGCTACGCTGGTCAAGTGAGGGTGAAGAAAGGAAGCGATGCGGGAATTTATTCTCGAGTGAGTCAGTGGCAGCCTGTCACTCGACACGTTTTTTAATTTGTGTTGTCTCAGTTTATTTTTAAATCATATTGTATTGCATGGACATAAATTTCAGTGTGTCTATCAGAGAGAGCATTCAATTTTCCATCTTTCCTCCAAAAAGTTTGCCTCTATAGCAAATAATAAAATAATTGTATATTTTTAAACAGAAGAGGGGTCTCGGTTTTGGGGCACGTCCAGAAAATAACTGGCTGCAGGGAGTAAAATCCGTGAAAAATTAATGGGGTCCAGAGGGTTAAGGAACTCATCATTTAACATGAAGAATTGTTTTATAAAGTAGGCCACCACCCTTTGTGAAAGACAGTCGTGTGTTCACATTTTAAAGTGTGCCTGGACATGAAAAAGAAATATCTTCACATACAATCATGACTGACATAAAACACATGACTAGTGTTTGTAAGATCATTAAGCTATTTTCCTCTTCTTATTTTTTCCCTGTTCTTTTTCCCTTGATCAGAAAGGGATCATTTGTTGAAATGTATTGACATAAATGGCATATGGCACAGGGGAAATGTGGAAAGTATTGTTGACCATAACATGACCCCTTTAACTGAGAAGCTTATATCGCCATACTCGAACCACACACTGTTGCTCACACATTGTATTCGATCCTTGTTCACTCTCATGATTCTGTACATTTGGAAAGTAGTTACTTCATTATTTCATCCTTTGAGATTGTAAGAAGAGTTTTCTGCACTGCACAACAAAGTCATCTTTTCACACAACTTCTTTGGACTACATACCTTGCCCTTCCTTACCCATCATTTAGCACAGTTTCACATACATTTACTTTTAGCTTACAATGTGGAGAGGCAGTTTTAAAATGTTTCCCTTAATACTCCTACAAGAGTCTGTCCATTTGTCTTTCATACTATTTGCTTACCTAGCTGATACTTGTAAGTCTGTCTGTCTATATCTGTCCATTATGCCTGGTGTAAGTTGTGTAATATCAGTCTCCACCTCTATGTGTACTGTTAGTCAATAGGTCAGTCTAGCATTTGGGCCCTTAGTTGGCCTGGGTGTGTGCCCCTTGAGTGTTGTGTCCGTCTGTCTGTCTGTCTGTCTGTCTGTCTGTCTGTCTGTCTGTCTGTCTGTCTGTCTGTCTGTCTGTGTGGTGTTTGTGGTGTGTGTGTTTCTCTCTCTCTCTCTCTCTCTCTCTCTCTCTCTCTCTCTCTCTCTCTCTCTCTCTCTCTCTATCTATCTATCTCTCCCTCTCTCTCTATCTCTCCCTCTCTCTCTCTCTCCCCCCCCCCCCCCTCTCTCTCCTCTCTCTCTCTCTCTCCTCTCTCTCCTCTCTCTCTCTCGTCTCTCTCTCTCTCTCTCTCTCTCTCTCTCTCTCTCTCTCTCTCTCTCTCTCTCTCTCTCTCTCTCTCTCTCGTTTATATATATATATATATATATATATATATATATATATATATATATATATATATCTGGAAGGTCATAATATTGGGTACACATACACATATTTCACGGGTGCATCAGCATCACTCTGGGTAGGAATAGGAGTGCACAGGCTTGGTCCTACTCCCAGGTGAACATTCAGTTGGGTGTTGTTGAATGCTGTTGGTCTTCATGTCATGTAACCTCAGATTCAATTGCTCTATTGCTCAGACTGTCATAATGCCCTCTAAATCACCCTAATGTGAATGTAATTGTCATTGTTGTATATTTTTTGTTATTGGATATTTTTGTACTGTTATTTGCATTATCATCCTACATGTAGGAAGCTGATTGCAGAGCCAGATGAATTTCTGTACTTGTGAATTGTGGCAACTCTGCCAGAAATAAATCTATAGATTTTAGTAAGTCTATATGAGAAGAAGGGTGCCAGTGTCTGTGTCCTGACTTGAGGACAGACGTCAAGAGCATCTTGTTCATATCAGCAGGTCACTTTAGAAGATGCCATAAGTTGTGTACATTGTTTTGTTGAAACAAAGTGTTATGGAATATGTTGTTGTACACATTTGTTTCATAATCAAGAGTTATGAAGAAGTGCTTTCATTATTGTCACTTTATTGTTGTAGATATTTTTGCAATGAAATGCTCAGACTTACTTACCTTTTCACATGATAGATTACTGTGTTTTCCTTGAGGTCCTATAAATATATGAATTTCTTATATGAAATTTTCAGTCACATGTTGAGAATTTGTTGATGATATTGTATATAGCATCTCCTCATATAAAAATTTCAGAATGTATCTGCTTTTTTAATCTGTCTGTAGTTCAGTACTGGTGTCAGGGGAACATGATAGGAAGAGTTTAGTGCATTGTGGCTGTGTGTTTGAGTATGTGTGTGTACATGCATTGGCAAAGTTGAAGTCAATATGGCGTGACAGAAATATCACTCTCGTGTCGAAGATCAGGCTCATGCGCACACTGGCCATCTCCATATTCTTGTATGCATGCGAGTCCTGGACACTCACATCTGAACTACAGAGACAGATACACGCCCTGGAAATGAGATGCTACCGCAAGATTCTGAACATCTCATATTAAGACCATGTCACGAATGAGGAAGTCAGCAACAGGATCAGGAGAGCAATTGGACAGTACGAAGACCTGCTCTCAATCGTGAAAAGCAGAAAGCTGAAGTGGTATGGTCACGTGTCAAGAGGCAGTGGGCTGGCCAAGACCATCCTGCAAGGTAGCAGGTGGGAGAAGGAGAGGCAGGTAGAGAAAGAGGTGGGAAGACAACATCAGAGTGGACAGGCTTGACCTTTGCTGACTCACAGCGAGCCACAGAGGATAGAGATCGATGGAGGAAGATTGTCCGAAAGTCATCAGTGGTGCCTCAACAACCCATCTCAGAGTTAAGAGACTGAACTGAACTGAACTGTGTACATGCATGCATGTGTGTATGTATGCGTGTGTGTTTGCTTGTGCATTCATGACTACATATATGTGAGTGCTCCTGCATACGTACATGTGTGTGAGAGCATGTGCATGTGTATATATGATTGCAAATATATGTGTCTGTGCATACGTATCTGTGTATGAATGCATGCAAGTATATGCGTGTGTTTGCATGCATGTGTGTGCTTTCATGTGCGTGCTTGCATGTGCCTGCTTGCATGAGGGCGCATGCGTAGAAAAATGTGTAGTGCTGAAATCAACACGGGGAGTGACAAGCCTCGGATCATGAATGAAATTTGAGAGCAGGCAGCGCACCAACATTGGCCCACCGACCCGCCTTATGAGCCACTGTGAAAGTTGGCTTGCGTTGCACGGCCTGCAGCACAGCCTGCAGTACCGTAACTAGGTCAGCCTGACTGGGAGTAGTGGAGGTCACACAGAAACCTAGACAAGAGAGCCAGCCAGAGTCGAGGCAGAAATCAAACTACGGTGCACTCTAGGTTGCCTGACGGGACGCAATTATTGTGTTATTGTGCAGAGACGAAGAATATTGCTGGAATCACCCGCTATTGGCGAGGAACAGACTTGTAGTCGATTGTGATGGATTAGAAACTATCTGACCCGAACTTTCCGTCACCTCAGCGGGCCGCAGTCAAATTTCAACATCAACGGGTAGGTAGGCCTACTCCACCACTGTGATAAATTGCATTCAGCAGTCGACCATCTCCCTTAGACATCGTGGCGACACTTAAATATCATGAGTTCGAGCGTAAACCTGCCATCCTGTCGCAAGATGTTTTAGTTCGATCCTTCGATCCGTGTTACCACTGTTAGTGTGAACTTCAACTTGTGAGCGGCTCTTTCGTACAGAGATCTGTTGCTGTTGCGCATTCGCCAGCTAGGATGGTAAACACCAGAGATATAATGCTCTGGTGTACTAGAATGGTGCCAACTACGCTGACCACGATGTCTGAACTGCTGTAGTCAACGTACATTGCAGTTCCTGTAGTTCCGCTGGAGGCAACGATGCTGATGTGCTGTTGATGACCCAAATTGACACACTGACCTTGATAAACTCCGTCAAGGAGGGCAGCACGAACGCAATAAGAGACTCTCTCTCTCTCTCTCTCTCTCTCTCTCTCTCTCTCTCTCTCTCTCTCTCTCTCACTCTCTCTCTCTCTCTCTCTCTCTCTCTCTCACACACATGTAAGAAAGGCAATACTGCTTAATTCACTACCCTTGTAAAATAAAGTTCGTTCGTTCGTTCTCTCTCTCTCTCTCTCTCTCTCTCTCTCTCTCTCTCTCTCTCTCTCTCTCTCTCTCTCTCTCTCACCAATCTGGAATGCATCATTCCCAAGCCATTGTGGTACACACCAGAGACTGTACCAGAATGTTTTTGAGCATTATGCACGCGACTGATATATTTGTAACATGACTACACAGATTACTGCTAATACAATGAAAGCATCAACTGGAGTTCTGGAAGCAACTGTGCGAATAGGAGGAGGAGGAGCAGCAGAAAAAGAAGTGTAGAAGACGGTAAAATACGTAGTACCAGCCGAAGCTAAGGAGAAAGAGATGGAGTAGGAGGAGCAGAACAAAGAGAACGCAATGATGATGCTGATGATGATAATGACGATGAAAGATGATGACGACGACGACGACGACGATGATGATGATGATGATGATGATGATGATGATGATGATGATGATGATGATGACTGTCACTCAAGTTTTCGAGATCTCTTCTGTTGGAATTTTTAGTGTGTCGTCGTCGTCATTGTTGTTTATTTGTATGTATGTTTACTTGCTTGTTTGTCGGTCTGTTGATTTATTTTATGGTCTTGGCACGACGCCGAAGTGAGAGCGAGTGAGTGAGAGAGAGAGAGAGAGAGAGAGAGAGAGAGAGAGAGAGAGAGAGAGAGAGAGAGAGAGAGAGAGAGACGGACGGACGGACGGACGGACGGACGGACGGACGGACGGACGGACGGACGGGCAGGCAGGCAGGCAGGCAGGCAGGCAGACAGACAAGGCAGGCAGGCAGACCAGGCAGGCACACCAGGCAGGCAGGCAGGCAGGCAGGCAGGCAGACAGGCAGGTAGACAGGCAGGCAGGCAGGCAGGCAGACATCAGACAGGCAGGCAGACCAGGCAAGCAGGCAGACCAGGCAGGCTGGCAGACCAGGCAGGCAGGCAGGCAGACAGACCAGGCAGACAGGCAGGCAGGCAGACAGGCAGGCAGGCAGGCAGACCAGGCAGGCAGATAGGCAGACAGACAGGCAGGCAGACCAGGCAGGCAGACAGGCAGGCAGACAGGCAGGCAGGCAGACCAGGCAGACAGGCAGGCAGGCAGGCAGGCAGGCAGGCAGACCAGACAGGCAGGCAGGCAGACCAGGCAGGCAGACCAGGCAGGCAGGCAGGCAGACCAGGCAGGCAGACAGGCAGGCAGACCAGGCAGGCAGGCAGACCAGGTAGGCAGACCAGGCAGGCAGACCAAGCAGGCAGACCAGGCAGACAGACAGACAATCAGACAGGCAGGCAGGCAGGCAGGCAGACCAGACAGGCAGGCAGACAGGCAGGCAGGCAGGCAGACCAGGCAGGCAGACATACAGACAGGCAGGCAGGCAGGCAGACCAGGCAGACAGGGCAGGCAGGCAGGCAGACAGACAGATGAGGCAGGCAGGCAGGCAGGCAGACCAGGCAGACAGACAAATAGGCAGGCAGGCAGACCAGGCAGGCAGGTAGGCAGACCAGGCAGACAGACCAGGCGGGCAGGCAGGCAGGCAGACGAGGCCGGCAGACCAGGCAGACAGATAGGCAGACAGGCAGACCAGGCAGACAGACCAGGCAGGCCGGCAGGCAGGCAAGCAGGCGGGCAAAGAGAGAACTGAATTTATTCGTATTGAATTTAATCCACTCTATTTTCCAAGAATTATACATTAGGCAAAAGGGCTTATCTTTCATTTAGCTCTTGAACATACACATTCACACTTAAAACAAAAAGTATGCAAACATATCTAAACATATGAAAATTCAGAAATAGCTATTACATTTTTTTACAGCTCAACATAAATGAGTTGGTTTCATTTTATTGGTGCTGTCCAATTTTTCTTAAGGTTTTTACATAAAATGATAAATGAACCTTGAAAACCCCAGTGGAAGGTGCTGACCTCACGTCATAAGCAAAGGAGTACTCCTTGTGGGTTCGGGGTAAGAATTGACCCACATCGTCTCCCTTCGCGATTCGTAAGAGACGAATAACTAGGGACACTGACTTTGCGTTTACTCTAAACTGTTCCAGTGATTTTCGTGCTTAATGGCCTTACATAGTTTACAAAGGCTGATAGGCCGTAAAACACTTATCCATTCATCCAAGCAAGGGAGTTCTACAAGTTTGCATCCGATTAAGACAGGGATGATTTGAGTTGATCTACACGGGTGGTGAAACTATTAGGCCATTTCTTGAAATTTGGGAAAGATAGAATGGGGTTTCAGAGAATATAAGTTTTTCGCATTAATACTAATTTGTTGAAAAGAACTTGCTTTGAATGGGCATGATATGGTGTACTTTCAATTCATCATCAGTACTGACGTGAATTCATAGTTTTTGCTCATTATTACAGCCCGTCCATGGAGTGGAGAGAGAGAGAGAGAGAGAGAGAGAGAGAGAGAGAGAGAGAGACAGACAGACAGACAGACAGACAGACAGACAGACAGACAGACAGACACACGGACAGACACACAGACTGACAGGCACGCACACACAGACACACGGACAGACACACCGTCAGACAGACACACAGACACACACACACACACACACACACACACACACACGCGCGCGCGCGCAGGCAGGCAGACAGGCAGACAGACAGACAGACAGGCAGACAGACAGACAGACAGCAGACAGACAGACAGACAGACAGACAGACAGGCAGACAGATAGACATACAGACAGACAGACACACACACACACACACACACACACACACAGAGACAGACACACACAGACACACTCACACACATGGACGGACAGACAGACAGATACACATATAGACATACAGACATACAGCCAGCCAGATAGAGAGACATAAAGACACACAGACAGACAGACAGACACACACAGACACACACACAGACACACACACACACACACACACACACACACACACACACACACACACACACACACAGATCGACAGACAGACATATGGAGTCTGGAGGATGGAGTGAGAGAGGCAATCACGCGCGCGTACACACACACACACACACACACACACACACACACACTCGCACACGCGAGCGCGCGTGCGCTCACTCCATGCCCACGTACCCTCACCAAACACACACACACACACACACACACACACACACACACACACACACACACACATGAATACACCACATACCCATACACAGAGGCAGATGCAGGTATCGAGTCAAGAAGTGCAGAATGCAGAATCAGATCTTGTAATAGGAGAAGAGGAATGGATCAATTCAATGTGACTGCACACTACGTATTATCACAGTTCATCTCACCCATTCCTTTGATTTATGTTGACAGTCCAAGCAGCACAAAGACCAAGTGAAAAATGACGACGGCGACACTCAAACTGTGCAGACGCTGTCCTTCACTACTGCGGTACGGGTGAGTAATTCATAATCATTCGATAAACATCAGCGTGTTTAAAGCACGCTCAATTATCTCCCTTGCTCTAGCCTTGTCAATGAAATGTGCATGTCCCCGATCGACAAGGCGCGCGCGCGCATGTTCCTCTCTATCTCTGCCTATATATAGACATGTCTGCACATCTCTCTCTCTCTCTCTCTCTCTCTCTCTCTCTCTCTCTCTCTCTCTCCACAACTCAAGCGGTTACACCTTCGTTTCTTCACAAGGTTGTAGTACAGTCGATTACTGTATAGTCTCTGAGGATCTTGTTCAGAATTTTGAGTCATTCACGATTGGTAAATCTGTGCTATCACCACATTTGTCTCTAAGTTTGTCCTTCCGAGCACGCAATCCCTTAGATCTGGATGTAAGTAAAGGGACTCGCGGCTGTACTAAGCTTGTTGTTGTTGGGTTGTTGAGTTGTTGGCATCCGTCAGTCTCGTGAGACTATGGGGTGTGCGCCAGGTTTGGTCAGTCCGGGGTTGAGAGGCAGCGTACTCTGTGGCTGTAGAGCCCGATCCTTGAGCCGCATGCTCTGTTGCACTTGTCGCAAGTGAAGTCTTGGCGTGGCTCTGTGGATGCCGACGCTATCCTCTGTCGTCTGCGTTCTCTCCTCTCCTCCCACTGCTCCCGTCTCCTCCTCTCGCTGGCCTGGATGCCAGTCTTGACGGCGTGTCTCCAGCTGTTGCGGTCAGCGGCCACCGTTTCCCAGTCTGCTGGGTTGATGCCTCCCGCCGTCATATCACGTTTACAAACGTCTTTGTAGCGGAGGAGAGGTCTTCCTGCAGGTCTGGATCCCGTGGCGAGCTCGCAGTACAGCACATCTTTGGGTATTCGGCCGTCATCCATCCTGCTGACGTGACCCAGCCATCTAAGTCGTCTCTGGCTGAGCATGGCAAACATGCTGGGAATACCTGCTTGCGCCAGTACGTCCTTGTTGGGGATGCGGTCATGCCAGCTGATGCCCAGGAGCTTGTATGGGATGACGATTTGGTAGAGACGGTTAAAAGCAGTTTACTTGTATGTATGGCCGGGGGAAGAGTTTACCAGGGGTCATATGGTAATTATCAGCACAGCCATGATGGTAGGTTGCATAACTTCCGGTGCTATATGTTGGGATATGTTTCGGGTCTGTGTTGAGAAGTGATTATCGCTAGATCGTGGCAAAAGGATGGCATTAAAGCATGCAAAAAGTTTAATTAGATTTTAAAAACTAATCTAAAATAGTCATAATAGACTATTGTCACGTATACTTTCTGCACAAAACCCACATAAGAGAAGTAAACAAACCACACCGTACATACCTAGCAGACGAACACGATCGAACCGTAGCCACTACGCCAGCAGACGATCGAGCTAGTGCGATATACTGTTTCATGTAAAGCTCGAATGAGTGGCAGCAGATAACTGTTTAGTTCTGGCTTGAAATGACTATTTCGTTTCCCTGGTCAGGCGAGGACAGAAAATTCACGATCATAAAGTCGATGAGTGCATGATCAACTTGCCCGCATTCGGCGTAATGTATAACGTGTAAGATTATGACAAGAAAATGGCATTAAAGCACAAGACAACGTTTCATGACAATTAAATTCACCAATTATATTAATAACTGACCATTTTACACCTACAGCTAGTGCTAAAACCTTACAAAGCAAACAAAACATACTGCGGGGAGTGTCCCGCTGTGGTGGAGTGCATATGAACCTACTACACGGTAGTAGGCAACTAAATGGGAAGTTTGCTACTAAATTGCGAAGTAAGGTGTGCATGAAGGCTGAATACGCGTAGTTATCTCCCAAGTTGGCCACTAAACAACCCAAAATTTAGTGGTGGTCTGTGTCAGCACTACACGGCTAAGTAGCCAACTATTTGCAAATTTCAATGGCGGACCTCTCTCCGGTTCGCACAGAAAACGCTCTATTTCGGGATACTAGTAACCCATCCAAAGAAAATGTAAGCCATGCACAGCATTAATTTATCAAAGCTGTATGTTGAATCTATCAATAGGTCGTGAAAGCTTTTACATTTTACAAATCGAATGCAGGTCGACGCATCCACGCTGAAGCATGAGTTACCCGTTGCCATGGGTCACGGCGTCATCCGTCATCCTTCCGCCAGAAGGATGACGGATGACTGATGACGCTTCTAATACGCCGTGACTGATGGCAACGGGTAACTCATGCTTCAGCGTGGATGCGTCAACCTGCATCGATTTGTAAAATGTAAAAGCTTTCACGACCTATTGATGCATTCAACATACAGCTTTGATAAATAAATGCTGTGCATGGCTTACATTTTCTTTGGATGGGTTGCTAGTATCCCGAAATAGAGCGTTTTCTGTGCGAACCGGCGACACGTCCGCCATTGAAATGTGCACAGAGTTGGCTAGTTCACCTCTTGTTGTGACCTCTATGCATGTGCATTAGATGGGATATCCCGAGATAATAATAACTATTCATCTGGGTCATTACTTCGTTGTGGCGACCAAGTAGCGTCTCATGCACACCTTACTGTCGTAGTTGGGAGCAACTCAAAGTTGTGAACAACGAAGTAGACAACTATGACGTAGTTGCCACCTAACATAGTAGGTTCATATGCACCCCACCACCGGTCACGCATCAAAACTCAGTGCGCGAGTGATCGTTTCACTTTTCTCTTATATGTGTATCTTCTCCGACATGGTAAGCTGGCTGTTCCAAGAAACCAACATCTAAAAAAAATAGAGATAGTTGATATATTTTTCTTTCTAAGGTAATGTCCGTGAGGAAGAAAACGCGTTACGTTGACTTTCGCAAGCCTGTCGATTTTACCTCAACAAAATTGAGGTGATCGGCGGGCTCGATCCATACCAGCTGACGCTCCCTGTGAGTTAGGGGGGGGGGGGGGGGGGGGGGTGTTTAAGAATTGATCCACCGCGTCTCCCTTCGCGGTTCGTTAGAGGCGAATAACTAGGTACATCGTGACTTGATTTGCGCTGACTGGGAACTATTCTAGTGGTTTTCGTGCTCGGTGGCTTTACGTAGCCTACAAAGGCTGATAAGCCATAAAACTCCATCCGTCCATCAACCCATCCATCCATCCATCCATCCATCCATCCATACCAGCTGACGAAGGACCAACTTGATCAGGAATTGAGGAACACTCCGCCAACGAGTGCCATGGACATATTTAATTGTTGTAGGCCTACTCGGGCTGAATGAGTCGTTGTCGGCAAGATTTCCGGACACTGTACCCCAGTTTTGAAATCTCGGCCTTACAGTCACGTGACTCGCACGCCCGGGGAGTTATGCTAAGATCCGGCCGCGTTAATGTATCTGTGTTTTGTGACAAACGTCTTGCTCGGCCATACTGTACTCCATGCACCTTAACGGTCCGCGTGATTCGGGTGTAATCTTAAGCTAAACGACGTTAATAAATGTCCGTTCTCGCGAGAAATGCCCCCGTGAACTGGCAACGTGCCACCACTTTTCATCTCGCATCTGTTCCACACTCGTTCACTGTCTCACGCCTCTCTCTGTAACTACCGCTCGGCTATCACCAACACGATCAAGGCCCCACGTGGCGCTGACGTGTCTTTCTTGTCCGAGGATCCCACCGTTAAGCAAGTCTTGGATGGGATTAAAAACGAGTTCCCGCGTCGGCGGATTTCTCCCCCGCTGTGGGATGTGTTTCTGATTCTGGCTTTCTTATCGAAGGCGGAGTTCGAACCGTTCAAGTCTTGTTCTTTCAAACGTCTTACTCAAAAGACGGTCTTTTTAGTCCTGCTGGCTTGTGCGCGTCGCATCAGTGATGTGCACGCTCTGAGTGGTCTCCCGTCGGACATTGAGTTTCCGACAGGGATTCTTCGTGCATCCTGTCTTTCCTTCCGGAGTTTCGTTGGAAGAATCAGAGTGCTCTTTCCGCTTGTCAGCGTGTTGAGATTAAGAGCCTCTCTTGTATCGTCGGTCCGAGCGAGCCTGACTGTGTCAACTGTCCGGTCCGTGCACTGCACGTTCCCTGGCTAGAACTCAGTCTCGTCGTTTTCAACGGCGTAGACTGTTTCTTCCTTTTCAACGTAGTCACGGCGAGATATCAAAAACATCCATTTCCTGCTGGATTCGTCTTTTGATCACGGACGCGTATAGGAATGCGCAGCTCGTTCCTCCGGTTGGTGCGTCCAGGACTCATGAGATTCGCAAGGTTGCGACCTCTGTGGCTTTTGCCAAGATCGTATCGCTGTCTCATCTCATGAGGGCGGCATTCTGGCGCATCACTACCTGCGTGACGTTCGCGTCCGTCGTCTGGACGACACCTTTGGCATCAGCCCCCCGTGAACTGGCCACGTGCCACCACTTTTCATCTCGCATCTGTTCCACACTCGTTCACTGTCTCACGCCTCTCTCTGTAACTACCGCTCGGCTATCACCAACACGATCAAGGCCCCACGTGGTGAAACTGGGGTACAATGTCCGGAAATGTTGCCGACAACGACCATTTCAGCCCTACTCGGAACATCGGCGTACACCTTGGAAGAGTTAAAGAATTATAGGTCTTTGGAAGTCTATCAATTCTTCGTAGCAGGATTCGTAGGAGATGTCTGCTGATTCTCGCCGGGTGTTTGTCTCGAAAGGTCAGATCTATTCTGTAAATCTTCTTCTCCATCCTCTTCGTCTAGCTTCGGTCACCCTTTGCACAATCGGACCTTGATTGGTTTTCTCTGATGGTATAAAGTAGTAGGAGCGTTTAACTCCTCTTAATTGTTCTTTTTGTTGGTTGTTAAAACAATTTTTCACGCAGCAAGAAGTCGGCATGGTTGCACGTCTCCCGTAGCACAGCTTAGCAGACAGCGCTCGCCTCCTACCAACATGGCTGAAAGCTGGTGGCTTCTAGAAATAAGTCCGGAAGTGACGACAACGCGTCATAGGTGACATGGAACGGTAACAGTGATGGAGTGAATGTGGACTGTGTTACGGAGGCAATTATCTCATGCCTTGTGAATGCTGCCGGGTTCATGCAGAGATACTTCAAGCCTTTTTCGCCTGAGCGGGGTTGTAGATGGTTCGACAAAGAATGTGCGACAGCCAAAACGCAGACTAGTAAATGCTTGCGCAGCTTTCTTCACCCACATTCAAATCAGGATAGAGTTGTCTACCTTAGATACAGAAACGAATACAAGCAATGAAGAAACACAGTTACAGACAAAACGTGACCAGAGATTTAATAAGCAGCATCAGAGACTCCAAATTATTCTGGAAGCAGATTAAAACATTTCGTATACCCGCCATAATAGCCAACATCGATCCGGAAACTTGGGTGCAACATTTCCAAAACGTTTTCGCACTAGAAAATAGTATTGACGAAAGTAATATATATACATATCGGAAGGTCAATCTGTGTCACTGATGATAACATATTGAACTCCGAAATAACCCAGTACGAAATATCCGATGCTGTCAACTTCTTAAAGAAATAAAAGTCGGCGGGTATAGACGGTGTATTGAGCGAAATGCTGAAGTGTTCTCAGTCACTGCTCATGCCGCACTTGCTTAGACTGTTCAATGCCATATTTGACCAGGGACTCTTCCCTACACTTTGGACCCATTCCCTGATAGTACCCATTCACAAGAAAGGTTCCTTAAATGACCCTAATAACTTTAGAGGTATCTCTCTGACCAGCATCTTTAGCAAAACATTTCTGCACATCCTGAATGCAAGACTACAGACGTGGGCAGACGAAAATAAGCTTATTGGGGAAGAGCAAGCTGGGTGTAGGAGGGGGTATTCGACTGTTGACAATATTTTTATTCCGTATAATGTTGTGCAAAGGTACCTCAGCCGTAACAAGAAACTGTATGTGTTGTTTGTTGACTTCCAAAAGGCGTTCGACACAGTAAGCAGGCAAGCGCTTTGGAAAGTGTTGGAAGGTTAATTCTGTGGTCAGAGTTAAAATGTTTCAGATGCTAAAGGCAGTATACAAAACAGTGAAGTGCAGTGTAAGATGCCAGGGTCAGGCATACGGGTCCTTTAATTGCCACCGGGGACTGAAACAGGGTTGCAAAATGTCTCCTCTCCTATTTTCGTTCTTGGTTTCACACCTTAGTCGTGAAGTAATTACAAAGGGTAAACATGGGGTACAATTAGAACCTAATGGTGCTGAGCTGTTCTTGTTGCTCTTTGTAGATGACATTGTACTATTGTCTGACACGGTACCTGGGTTTCAGAATCAAATTAATAATCTCAAGGACGCCGCTGATAAACTAGGACTACTGATAAATACGGCAAAAACAAAGGTTGTTGTCTTTCGTAAAGGAGGATTCATAGCTGCTCATGAGAAGTAGACGATTGATGACCGTAAGCTAGAGGTTGTTACCCAGTACAAATATCTCGGAGTTATCCTGTCCACCAGGTTGTGTACAGAGCAAAAGCGGCGTCAATCCAGATCCAGAGATCCTTGAGAAAGCTCAATGTCGTTACACCAGATGTGTTGTGTAAGATTTTTGACGCACAGGTCCAGCCCATTCTACTCTATGGATCAGAAATGTGGGGCATCTATGATTGTAGACGTATCGAAACTATTCATATGTTTATACTAAAGTGGTTCCTTAATGTTGCCCCGAGAACGCCGAACGTGATGATCTACGGTGACGCTGGTCGATACCCATTAGACATCAATGGTCAGATACGCTCCATAACATATTGGCTTAAACTCTTGAGAATGAACCATGATATCCTCACCAAATGTACATGTTCATGCTAAAAACGGTGGATGATAGATTTAGTTGGGCTACAGGAATAAAAATGTTACTGTTGAAATATAATTTTGAAAGAGAGTGGGACAGTCAAATGGTTCAAAACGAAACGGCCTTCTTAAAACAACTGAAAAGTAGAATGATTGAACGGTACAAAAACGATTGGAAAAATCATGTACAGTCAAGTGTCAGATATTCCTTTTATAGACTACTTAAGGTGGATCACTTCGTAGAGCCATATCTCTGTGTAGTAGATAAAAAAATCTTTTAGAGATGCTCTGATACGTTTCAGAATGGGAATAAGCGATTTATACGTACATAAGTATAGATACAATGCAACTCCTTACATAAATATCTGACCATTATACATGGAAAATGAAGAAGATGAAATTTATTTTTTATTTCACTGTCCAGCTACTAATGACCTACGCATGAAATACATACTACCAAGTATACAGCATGGTGCTGAAGAACCTGTGACAAACATTTTCTCAAATAACGATGTTTGTACCTTAAGAAAAATGCGATTTATCTGTATAAGGCGTTTCGGAGACGATCAGAAGCAATGCCATTGTTAAACAGCTATATAGACATTTTTGAAAATTAGAATGTACTGATGATTGATGATATGGATTACAAGCTACAATTGTCATCGTTGCCCAATAGTAGCCTGGGAAGTGGTAAGATTGCTTCAAACTTTGTGCTATTACTGTCACTTGTAATGGGCCGGAGGCCCCCACAATAAACCAGTTGTTCGTTGTTCGTTCGTTCGTTCTCTCTCTCTCTCTCTCTCTCTCTCTCTCTCTCTCTCTCTCTCTCTCTCTCTCTATGTGTGTGTGTGTGCGCGTGTGCAATAAATTCGGATAATAATCATGTGTAGTGCTACCAGTGCATGTACATCATGCCATGCAGACAAATCAGTACACAAATCGTGTATTTCGTAATGCACCAAGTACACTGTCGATGATTATTCAATGCTGTGAAGAGTGCATTAACCATGATTCGTGTATTTCATAAGGTATTAAGGTATCTTCTGCCAGACTGAAATGTTTTGAGCACCATGAGTCATGCTCTTCCTCTTAATGGTCATTTAACTCTCCACACTGTCAAATACACATTGATGGCTGATGATCATCAGCCATTTATGTTTACAATTACTGTGCGAGTATGCAGTTTTCTCTTTAATTATGTAATATTTCAAAGTGTTATCATTACTGTACTAATTTTACGTATGTACATAACATGTTCTGCTTCTACGTATGTACAGAAATGTAAGTCTAATCTTCTTGACGGGTCGTCGGCCGCAATAAAGAAATCAATCTCTCTCTCTCTCTCTCTCTCTCTCTCTCTCTCTCTCTCTCTCTGTCTGTCTCTCTCTCTCTCTCTATGTCTCTCTCTGTCTCTGTCTGTCTCTCTCTGTCTCTCTCTCTCTCTCTCTCTCTCTCTCTCTCTCTCTCTCCGTATATGTCTATATCCCTCACTTTCTGCGGGCAATCTTAGCTGCCTGTTACTCGCTTTGCGTGTACAATGAGATAGCTGCAGGATGCTCGTAGCTGTACCTAAACATTGGTATGAAGGAAACTGTTAACTCCAACAGTTTTTCGTCGACCAAAGCTTGGATGTGGTGCCATAATATTCACAACACATTGCAATGGAACATATACTGAACGGGGAAAGTTTTGCAAGTGGTATTGCGGGCAGACCTTGAAAGCACCAAGACAGTGCACTCACTTCGAGTGCTGGAGATATACGTACCCGTCATGTGGATGCATCTTAACTCGAGGCTGTTTCATGATCCGGGCCGCAGGCTGGTGCAGGTATAGTTCCAAGTTGTACATCCACTGGCGATACAACACTGCTCGCCGCGAGGTGCAGTATTAGATCAAAGGAAGGGACTCCCTTGTACTTGGCATCCAAGGTGAAGGCAACATTGCTCCAATTTTGATCTTATGAACTGTGCAGTCTGGGTGACTTGTGGTCTGTCAAGGTGACTCCATCCTGAGTTCATGGCAAGAAAATGTACACTTGCCACACCACTGCTTGAATGTCACTTTGTTCTCAGAATTATTCTCGGCCGTAATCACAGCTACGAGTCACGCCGAGCTGGTGCTATTCTTAGAAACTTTCATCAAAACAAAGTTTTAATTCCCTTTCCATTCACCTCAGCAAGTCTACCTTCCCTATCGGGTACTCTTTGTGGGTTGGGAGGATAGACTTACGCAGGCGGGTAACAATAGTGGACTCGTCCGAGGAGAGGGGTGCGGGAAAGACAGCGAATATGACGTAACACACAAGTTGACGGGCCAGAGCATCTGATTGGTTACGTTTTTACATGGGCATTTTCGAGCATAACCGGCTATGTTAAAGACGCAGCCAATCAGATGCTGTGGCAAGTCGGCTTGTGGGTTACGTCATCTTCGCTGTCTTTCCCGCACCCCTCTCCTCGGACGTGTCCACTACTGTGGCCTGCCTGCATTCTAGTAAACTAGAGATTTCGCCTACCGGCAAAAGTATCTCTAGCACTGTTGACATCACGTGATGGAAGGTTTTCGGCCAATTTATGCAAGCGGAGGTCACACGAGAGGCTTGTGGGATAGCCGATGTGCTCCCTGACATACGCCGTTAAAGTAGTTCTAAGACTATTTCGCACAAAACTCTTAACTTACTCTTGTTGAGACAACAAACAAGCGTTTATTCGATACAATAAAATGTTTGAGTTGAAATGGAAACAAGTTTTTACATCTGAATGATTTCTGTAAAAAGTGGAGAGAAAAATAGTATCAGAACGAACTATTTTTGGCGCAAGGCTGTAATGCCAAGGGTCAAGCCTATTACGCATTCATTGCGAACTGTGCCAGAGTCAATACTACTGACTCGGGTTTACAGAATGGCCTGCCTGTGGACGTCAAACGGAATGGAATTGGCCCTCCACGTCTCCCTACGCTATTCGTCATTTAGAGGCGAATAACTGAGAGATCATGACTACTTGCTAAAAGCGTAACGAGCTCTAGTGATTTTCGTGGTCAATGGCCTTACATAGTCTACACAGGCTGATAGACTGTAATACTCCGTTCATCTTCTTTTCCTCCTTATAGGAACTTTGCATTTCATTAATGTTGCTCTCACATTATATTGTCGCTCGTACGTGTTGTATATGACCCCGTTTTTAGTTTCATCACCTGTCAGGGTTGGATTTACCACAAAATCATACAGTATTGGAACTTATTTTTTCATGGATTGCATTTCATTAAGACGGATTCCGAAGTGTTTTGAATAAGTGACTGTGTAAAGTTTTTAACAGTTTTGTTTTAAGATGTGCATTGGTAAATCTTGTTAAAAGTTGCACAATTAACTTTTTTGTGGTAATCAGTCATCCTTTTACTCATTCACAGTCGTAAAGAAGAGCAGCAGTAGCAGTAGTAGCAGTAACACAATAACAAAACAACAACAAAAGCTTTACTGGGCATTTAATGACAGAAGCTATGGTGTTGCATATAAGTACGGTGTGTGGTTGAAGTCAAAAACAGACACACAAGACAATAATAAATTCTTATTCAAAGTATTTTGACTAGAACTGCTCTACATCTATGGACAAAAAACTGCATTGCATCTATGCTCTGCAAATCCCCTTATTTCAGCAAACACATGTCAACACTAAATCATAGAGTCTGTAACGGTCATGAAACAATGAGTAAAGAGAGGTGATACAAAGTACAAAGAATGAAAAAGTTTCCATAGGAAAATGCCACGAAGTAGCAATGCATATGTACCAATACAAAAAACCCACACATTCTTGTCTTTTATTTCTTGACATGTCACAAGAGTATTCATAAGGATCCAATATGGACAATGGTGTACAATATTCGCAAAGCGATTCCAGTACAGTAGTCGCCGCTTATTAAACACGCGGTTAATAAAAACAGCCGTTTTTTAAAAACAGTTTGTCCGGTCCGGATTTACATCGTTACTGATGGACATGTTCAACACGCAAACGGTTAATAAAAACGCCGCTTATTAAAAACACTATTGTTCGGTCCCAATGTGTTTTTAATAAGCGGCGACTACTGTATTCCATAACTGCTACTAACTGTAGGTATTAGTAATACTACTAAATTTTCTTACAGTGCAAATATATCATTCACTCTTCCTTAATCTTTGTGCCCAAGAAAATACCCAGAAAAGCCTTTGGTATCCCTTTTGAATATTTTCATTGGAGCATTACCTATCTGGCAAGAATGCTTCTATATACAGCTTGCATCATATCAGTGAGCATGTTTCATTTCTATGCCATCTGCGCTCTTGAACCAATCAATAAGTGAAACATCACTCATGTATGGTCAGCTGAATGTAAAGATGGCAATGCCTGATGCATAGGAAAGATTCTGAACAGTAGGCAAAATCCTCAACGCAATCTTATATCTCTCTGAGTCTCTCTCTCCGTTTCTCCCTTTGTTTCTCTCTGTTTCTCATTTGTTTCTCTCTGTTTATCATTGTTTCTCTGTTTCTCGTTGTCTCTCTCTCTCTCTCTCTCTCTCTCTCTCTCTCTCTCTCTCTCTCTCTCTCTCTCTCTCATATACGGTGTTGCGCCGCCGTCGTTGCTGGACGTGTTGGAATTACGCTGCGTTCCGACTGCCGTACTTCTGGACTTCTACCGACAACAGGAGCGTCATGGTTGGTGCGAAATTTCCTAACGTTCTCCAGAACGCGGTGAGCGACCTTTTGGAATCTCATCTACTAAAAACTTGGCGTATTGAGTCGAAATCCAACTGTGTCTATGTAACGTTGATTTGGACGAGTCCACCACCAGAGGGTGGCGGCAGCACTGTCCTTTCGTCCGCCAGTCAGCGTAAATTTGTCAAACGAAAATCTCCCTCGAAGAGAAAAAGAGACTTCTTGAGGCAATAATCATTCCAAAAAAGATGCGAAGACTACCAAAAGATGCAAAAACCTTATCTCCCGTCATCCTCTTCTGGTCACCAGCTGGCGCCCCTATATGATGCTGAAATGGAAGACGCCAAGTCAGTGTGTGAAGCGTGTGTTGACCTAGAAGCCAAGCACAAACTTTTCGTGACTCCAACTCCACAATCCGAAAAGCCTGAAAACGCCACTGAAGTCACCAGACAATCAGACAAGACAACACCTGTACCGCCACCAATAGCAGCGCAAATAACCTCAATATCAGCCCCAGCGAAGGCCGCCAGTTTTGCTGTCAGTGGTGCGGTTTCACGTGCGTCGACCCACGAGAAACACATTCAATGTGCGTTCGACGGGGTCATGTTCGTGGGAAACCCTGGTTCATCTAAAGTGGTGAGACAACTGATGAGAGCAAAGAACACATCAGCATCTGCACCTGCTTGGTGTGACGCGTGTGCCTTGCCCCTTCAATCGAGGATGACTTGTCCAGCGTGCAGAGGTGTGAGCTACTGCCATGATTGTTTTATGAGGACAGAACACACGAGACACACTTTTTGGACGTAGAGAGTGCGATGATGTGTTTGTCTGCCTCATCCCCGTTGCCCGTCGTCTAGAAACACATGTGCTTGTGAGTTTTGTCTCCTATCCATCTGAGGCCTACACAATATCGGTTTCGGTGCCCCGTTCTACGGCCCACGCAATTAACATCGAATCCGTTTCCGGTGATGAATAGTTGATACAGCGGGCTAAAATGATGATGCACTCTTGCCGTTTGGTGACAGATACATTTGTGGACTAACATACATATTTGAGATCGCTGTGGTCTAAGTCTTACAAGAACTACTCACAATGCTGATATGATTCATGTCTGCGAGTGACTGAACTGAAACTTTGATACTCCTGAATTTCGAACTGAAACCTCTCATCGTTGACTGTTATCAGGACTTTCCACTTACTGGAATGTGTTGCTGCTGCTCTTAACCGCCAATGATGTGTGAATACGTGAGAACGCCATTATCATATAAGGAAATAATTACATGCAATGCATAGTCCATGACCAGTAAGGTAGCCGCTGATTACATTTTGTACTATTTCATTAATTATCAGTAGTACTCATTGAAGTAAGTTGAAATTGACCTTGTTTATGGGCTGAGGGCCTCGACAATTATTTGTTCAAGTCTCTCTCTCTCTCTCTCTCTCTCTCTCTCTCTCCCCACCCCCCCACCCCCCCCCCCCCCCCACCCCCACCTCTCTTTTTGTCTCTTTTCTCTTGTCAGATCTTACCAGGCGCTCAAGATGAGCATTAAACTAAAATTTATATGTGAACAATTTTACTTTTGGGTACAGATATTTCATTTTATTCTAAGTGAAATTACATACTGACGAGTATTAATATGTCACTTTCCACCAGAAGATAGTATTCAATTGCGACTACAACTGATACGTTAATGATTTTACATGTGTACATATGCGTATATTCCTACGTGATGAGTTTTCGGCCGAAAATAAACGATCAATCAATCAATCTCTCTCTCTCTCTCTCTCTCTCTCTCTCTCTCTCTCTCTCTCTCTCTCTCGTGGGTGTTTTTGTGCCGACTCCTCTCTTCCTCAAATGCAAGCAATGTTGTGGTTTTGTATGCATACACATGTGCACCCGAACACGTGTTCATACTTTTGTGTGTGTGTGTGTGTGTGCACATTAGCGCGCGAGCGTGCACATTAGAATATGTGAATTTGTGCGCACGTTTGTGGATGTGCGCTTACGTGTGTTGATGCGAGTTTTTATGTGCGATGCGCACAAAGGCAACACATAATTTATGTTTCTTGCTCTGCTTGAAAGAGAGAGGTGGGTAAAGGAAAATTAAAATTCCTCTATGACTATCACAAGCTTAAGTATGAAAACGGTATGCATGAGTTACTTCATACACGCACGTGACAAAACGCATTACAGCAACGAAAATACTTTAGAGGCAACCCACAAGCCGTGGAAGATGAATTATCAAAGTTAATACGAATCCTTTAAGGATGCCGAAGAACGCAGAAAAACAAAGGGAAAAGTTGCGAATGTGAAGCCCTGCAGAAGCAGGAAGCAGTCTTTCAGTCCTCCTTCTATGGCTCAGCAAAAACTAAAAGTTATCTACAGAACAAGTGGAACGTTAAGGGCAAATCGACAACAGAACCTTTGAGGCCTTTACAAAATACAGTCATGGCATAGACACTTAAGACGTGAATCTACATACAGCAACCTCCGAACCATCGCTCTGGCTCTTTGGGCCTCCAATGATGACGGTTATGATTCATACTGGAGCTAAATAAACCACATCTCCACGGACAGATGAGAGCTAACAGAGTGATGACCTCTCCAACATCTCAGAGAACGTGGACACTGAGGAGGAATGCGCCGAGGATCTGAAGCAGCACAAGCACCTCCAGCTTGCTTGCTTTGGCCATTGCCTGACTCCCATTGTTGAGGGCTGTTTCGTCACTGCCCACCTTGTAGCGTGGCTCATGCTGAGACTGCGAGTTGCTTGGCACGGTGGTGGTGGGAGGAGGGATGGTGGTCCTCACATAGGGAAGGTTGTAGCTTCCCTCATCGATGAAGACGCGCCAGATGTACATGTTGGGCCCACTCTTCCCGCTGATGTCAATAGTTCTCAGGAAGTACCTGAAAGCAACATTAAGTAATCGAGGGAACATCATGCTTCCCGTGTGGTTCATGCATAGTATGCATGACAAGAAAAAATAATTAATTCATAGAATACATATAAACAAACTTTATAATGCTACCATTTTAATCCTTTCTCATGTTTAGATTTGTATCCTCATTCATCACCGATTTCATCACTATTCATACGAAATCAGCAGCAGCAGCAGAAGCATCTTCATCGTCATCATCTTCGTCGTCGTCCCCGCCGCCGCCGCCATCGGCGTCATCATCGTCGTCGTCGCCACCGTCGTCGTCGTCATCATCATCT
This sequence comes from Theodoxus fluviatilis, assembly GCA_034096865.1. Classification (NCBI taxonomy): domain Eukaryota; kingdom Metazoa; phylum Mollusca; class Gastropoda; order Cycloneritida; family Neritidae; genus Theodoxus; species Theodoxus fluviatilis. The sequence goes on along the minus strand of JAWQFJ010001096.1, from coordinate 75,007 downwards.
TCATCAT
>JAWQFJ010001096.1:55000-72500 GCA_034096865.1 Theodoxus fluviatilis | reverse complement strand
TTACACCAATACGGATTGTCAACAAGCGCTATGAGGACACTGACTGGGAATATATAATTCAGATCAGCTATTTATTTCTAAAGTGCTTGCAAAGCGAAAGACAAGGTCAAACTCACCAGTGCCAGCGATACACGCTGTCGCTGCCGATGCCTCCATAGAACATGCTGCGTTCTCCCATAGCTCGACCACGTGTATGCCCGTCATTCACGTTCTGAGGCATCTTTACCGAGAACATGGCGATGTTAAGCCCTGCCAACTCGGGGTTGTCGAAGCAGGAGTGCATGTAGCTCGTGTTCACCTGGCCATTGCAACATCAAAAGAACGATGTATCCTCACAAAATCAGTCGTTTGTTGCTTTTTGATGATTTGGAGTTGCGATTATTTAAACAATAGGAGAATAAGCTTTCTAATGATGGAAGAATCATAAGCATGTGATTAAATCAATAAGTTATGTGCATTAAAACACCTGTACCCTTGTAAACTGAATTTTGAGGGAATGCATGAAAAAGTCATCTGGCAACAGGTTTTGTTTAAACATGCATGTGTCGCATGTCCGTTGTTGAAACTTTTTGCTGACGTGCATATCGATAATAGCCAATCAATTCATTGCATTTCAAAGCAAGCATGATTCCTCGTTCCTTCTATAAATACATTGTACAGCTGACCAGGTATAGCATAGCTTTAAGGATATGGCATGCATTGATTTCAACTTCTCTCGCTTCGTTTTTCTTCATCAGTCAATCATAATAGTATCATACTTTCATGTCTACATTCAATTAGAGCGTAAATCATTGTAAGAGGCAGTTACATGTTATAGATATGAGGATGTAGATGCCAAAACAGTAAATATTTCTCAATCAACCTCTGTGTACCTTTCTTTGCTTTTACCTCCAACGTGCGCGAGATAATAAATGCTTGATTTTGTGGTGCACGATCACAATTTCTAGACATGATGCTGTGGAGGGTGTTCTGGGTATGAAATAACAAAAAGAAACCTCGAACAAAGATAGAGAATGAGACCCTCGGAAAAGCAAGCACAATTTCATATCTCCAACAAAAGAAAATGTAAGGTTTTGGCTGTAGAGTCTAGGCCTTCATAGACATCAAATCAAATCAAATCACAATCAAAATCAAATCGATTCAAATCACGATCAAAATAAAACAAATTCAAATCAAATCTAATCTAATCAAAGCTAATCAAATCACGACCAAAATCAAATCAATTCAAATCACGATCAAAATAAAACAAATTCAAATCAAATCAAATCTAATCTAATCAAAGCTAATCAAATCACGATCAAAATCCAAACCATCCCAATCCAATCGAATCAATTCACGATCAACATTTAAAAAAAGGACAACCAGAGAAACACAACAGGGAAAATATCAAGCATATTTACATGATGTACGAGGCCCATGTAGACCAGTACAGCTAAAGGTGCTACCACTCTGGGTTCACCCGAGTTCAGTGAGTGATCGAGGCAGAGATCAATAACCATAGATCAATACCTGGTAGATGACTGGCTCTGCAAGAGGTCCGTGATAGAAGAAGAAGCCATCGGGGGAAAGGGCAATGCCGTCCACGCCGGCAGAGCTGAGGGACAAGTTGATGTAGTCCTTGCGTACCTGTTGGCAGTGGACCCATGTTTATCCCTGGCTCCCCTTTCCACGCACCTACACGCCGTACTAAACCACCACCGCGACTATGACTACGACGATATCCTCGACATTCCTCTTCCTCCTACTGCTACTACCGTTGCAACAACTACTGTGGGTTGTAGTATAGTCGCCATCGTCGTCGTGGTCGTAGTAGGCCTAATAGTAGTGGTGGTAGTAGTAGAAGTAGTAGTAGAAGTAGTAGTAGTAGTAGCAGCAGCAGTTGTTGTTGTAGTGATGGTGATGGTAGTAGAAGTAGTAGCAGTAGTAGTCGTTTTAGCAGCAGCAGCAGTAGATGTAGAAGCAGCAGTAGCAGCAGCAGCAGTAGTAAAAGTGGCAGTAATACTTCTGGTTCATTTTCTGCTGCTGCTGCTGCTGCTTCTACATCTACTGCTGCTGCTGCTGCTGCTGCTAAAACTACTACTACTGCTACTACTTCTACTACCATCACCATCACACCATCATTCGGAAACGAACGCATTCAGCAGCAGTAGTAGTAAGAGCACTAGTGGCTGTGGTGGTAATAGCTGTTACTGTAGTCGTAGCGGTTGATGTAGAAACTAGTAGTAAAGAGCATATATACCTTTGCTAGTAGTGGAGTAGTAGTAGTAGTAGTAGTAGTAGTAGTAGTAGTAGCAGCAGTAGTAGCAGCAGTAGCAGCAGCAGCAGTAGTAAAAGTGGCAGTAATACTTCTCGTTCTTTTTCTGCTGCTGCTGCTGCTACTACTACTACTACTACTACTACTACTACTACTACTACTACTACTACTATTACTACTACTACTACTCCACTACTAGCAAAGGTATATATGATCTTTACTACTAGTTTCTAAATCAACCGCTGCTACTAGTTTCTACATCAACCGCAACGACTACAGTAACAGCTATTACCACCACAGCCACTAGTACTCTTACTACTACTGTGCTGAATGCGTTCGTTTCCGAACGACCTCGTGTTTCACAAAGGGCGAGAACTGCACCATGTATTGTGTGTTCATCTGGACCGACAGACGAAACCCCGAGTCAGTCGACAGCAGTTACATCCCTTGGATCTTATCTCCTATTAAAATTCTTGGATAAGACCTGAACTCAAATAGCAACAAACACTTGCTGTAAGATAAACTCAGATAAATCCAACCTATAATTTGCATCTGCGCAATACAATGCACAAACGGTTGTCCATTTTGTACGCAAAGCGCGCTAAATAGTGCTGAAAAGGGGGGGTGGGGGGAAGAGCAAATGTTCCTACTGCCGACTCCCATAATTTAACTGCAGAGCCGTGGTTGGGCGATTGTTCTCTGCGCAGGTGGTAAAAGATACGAACAATGTCAAACTATCATTTTAAGATGGCCGCCAAATTTCTCACAGAGATAGAGAAATAAATATGTTTATTCCATATTCTTCCAAGATCAATAACTGTCATGCCACAAGCACGTTATGAACAATTTGCTCGTAGATCACCAGTAAATGGCCTGAAACTGTACAAGTCAGCATATGTACTCATGTTCATAGAAATGGTCTCAAGTCTCATTCGTGTATACAGAAAGGGAGGAGCCGGGTGGGAGAAACACACACAGCTGCACACACACAAACGCTAACGCACGCCCACGCACACGAGAAGACAATGGGAGAGAAAGGAAAAGCAAGAGAATGAGAGTGAGAGAGTGACAGACAGACAGACAGACAGACAGACAGACAGACAGACAGACAGACAGACAGACAGACAGACAGACAGACAGACAGACAGACAGACAGAGAGAGAGAGAGGTGCCTACACTAGGAATGCATGTATATTCAAAAGGACACTGACAAACAGACTGATTCGTGTTAACTCGCATTTCTGGATAGTGGAGCTAGAGACAGGTACCTTGATGGGAGTGATGTTTGTGGGAAAGGTGGTGGAATCAGAGAAGTACACCGCCAGGTTGCGTGGGTAGCTGTACATGAGAAGGGATCCCTCCCCAAGGTTGGATATGTAGGCAATGTCCAGCTTATTGTCCACCACGATGTCGGCCAAGAAGTTGCCGTCGTGGGCTGCCACATCATCTGGAAACTCGTAGTGGCGAACGGTTTCCCCAGTCTGTAGAAGAAATGGAGACAAACAAATCAGAAAGGTTTTATGACGAGTGAATACAGTTCCTATGTAAGACATATGACGGGTTCTGTGGCCGCATGGTTATCGCTTGCGGCTGACAGGTGCAGTGTTCGAAGCGGCGAGGATTCCAGAGTTGCATCCCCTTACATTGTTTTTCTCCATCGAAGACTAAAACCGTATACTTCTGAAGGCAGTAATGGCAGACTGTAGTGCAATTAACCCTTGTATGCGGCGGTGAGTCGGAATTCGGTTGGAATACTCTCCAGGGAGTGGGGTTGGCTGTGTGCATCTTATCTGTCTCTCACAGTGTTTGTCGTTAGCTGCCAGTGCAGAATGGGTTAAATGGACCTGTGTTCAGGGGGTAAACTGCACGGCGGTTTGACACCCAGGCGTGGGTGCTAAGTCGCTGTAATTTATATAGTTCTTCATCCTTGTGTTCACCATTGAGCGGTTCCGGCTAAATGTTGCTCCTGATGTGGGATGTGATGCTTGGAAAGATGGACTGACGGACAGGCAAGACAGGAGCACAGATGTGTGTGTGTGTGTGTGTGTGTGTGTGTGTGTGTGTGTGAGAGAGAGAGAGAGAGAGAGAGAGCAAAAGAAAACAGAAATGAGAGGTGGATGAATCACTGTATTCAATGCACGCAGCCGGCAATGGCGGAAGAGGCGTGGAAGAAACAAAGGGACCAGAGCAGAGGGATGGGTGCAAAAGGCAGTACGGTGTGTACATGGAAAGATTAAAAAGAGTGAAGGGCAGACAGTGGAGTGTTACCGCCCATCAGCCTCTGTAGGCTATATAAGGTCATCAATATTGGCAAACGCTAGAGCTGCTTTGTAGGCTATATAAGGTCATCAATATTGGCAAACGCTGGAGCTGCTTTGTAGGCTATATAAGGTCATCAATATTGGCAAACGCTGGATCTGCTTTGTAGGCTATATAAGGTCATCAATATTGGCAAACGCTAGAGCTGCTTTGTAGGCTATATAAGGTCATCCATATTGGCAAACGCTAGAGCTGCTTTGTAGGCTATGTAAGGTCATCAATATTGGCAAACGCTGGAGCTGCTTTGTAGGCCATATAAGGTCATCAATATTGGCAAACGCTAGAGCTGCTTTGTAGGCTATATAAGGTCATCAATATTGGCAAACGCTAGAGCTGCTTTGTAGGCTATATAAGGTCATCAATATTGGCAAACGCTAGAGCTGCTTTGTAGGCTATATGAGGTCATCAATATTGGCAAACGCTAGAGCTGCTTTGTAGGCTATATAAGGTCACCAATATTGGCAAACGCTAGAGCTGCTTTGTAGGCTATATAAGGTCATCAATATTGGCAAACGCTAGAGCTGCTTTGTAGGCTATATAAGGTCATCAATATTGGCAAACGCTAGAGCTGCTTTGTAGGCTATATAAGGTCACCAATATTGGCAAACGCTGGAGCTGCTTTGTAGGCTATATAAGGTCATCAATATTGGCAAACGCTAGAGCTGCTTTGTAGGCTATATGAGGTCATCAATATTGGCAAACGCTAGAGCTGCTTTGTAGGCTATATAAGGTCATCAATATTGGCAAACGCTAGAGCTGCTTTGTAGGCTATATAAGGTCATCAATATTGGCAAACGCTAGAGCTGCTTTGTAGGCCATATAAGGTCACCAATATTGGCAAACGCTAGAGCTGCTTTGTAGGCCATATAAGGTCATCAATATTGGCAAACGCTAGAGCTGCTTTGTAGGCCATATAAGGTCATCAATATTGGCAAACGCTAGAGCTGCTTTGCATAGAGTAAGAGCACGTCAAGTCACAATTTTCCCGCTTATTCGTCTTTTACAAATCGCAAAGGGAGAGGCGGTGGGTCTATTCTTACCCCCAAACCATGAGGGAGAGGGAGGAGACGGGAGGCCGACGGAACCCTAGACGGAAAGCAACAAGAGAGGCAAAGAAATAAAGATGGAGCTATATAAGGCCACAACGTTAATAAACACCCATTTTTATCAAGGTATAAAAAATACTCCACGACAGTGGATTCTAGTACGATTCAGTTAACCAGTCACATGAAATATATTAAATCGAGTCCCACTGCCCATCATATAGCGGAGACTGTGTAGAACCTTCAAACACGAAAAAGCAGAAAAGCCGATACGGCAAAATTCACAGCTCAAATTCCCTCGTCACCCACAAAGCGCTTAGGGATGGATGGATGGAGCCCAAGGGCTTATCAGCCTTGACGGCCATTCAAGACTACAACGTACTTCCGCTATGCAAAAATGTGTAATTACAAGATTACCTCAGAAGAGGTAAGTGGAGAAATATCGAAAACAATGAAGACATAGTACGACATAGACGAGATTAAAACTCAGATTCTAAAACAACTTTTTAATCACAGGAAGATGATCTTTAGAAGTGTCTGTTAGACTGCTCGACCCACTAGATGAGCAAGTCGAGGTCACTCCACCAGAACGTGCCGCGTGGTGAGACTGCACTGGCAAGCACGGCACTCCGGTGGAGGCGCTGACCGCAACAAATAGGAATTGGTCAGAACAGAATGGCCGATTCGGGAAAGGCAGAGCGCAACTTCTTCCCTTCTGGTGAGTGATACGGGAGAGAGTCGCTCACCCCACACAGAAATAACCATGTGTGATAGGGTGGAGGCAAGGCTTGATGGGACAAGGGCCCAGGCATGAGACAAAATCGCTGTTGCTTTCCACAACTTTATTTTTACCCATGGGTATAGGAGCTGCAGGCTGGTTCCAGGCCTGATGATTATGGCCTGGACCAACCCAAGACCGTGGTGACAGTGGTCTCTCCTCCAGATGGGATGGGGTCTCTCTCGACCTGCCGACAGTCCCTCCTTATCAAAGAAATGTGCGGACCTCAGGGGAGCCAGGGTTGGGATCAGTGGTTGCGATCACAGCCTGTCTCTGGGTTGTGTTTTCCTACTGATAGAAAAAGGCTGATTGGTGCCTGCCTTATACTTAACCAAAATTATTCATACCAAGTGTTACCTCGATAGGCATAATAAAGTCAACCGAATGAATCTTGCACCATTGCAATGAGATGTCTTAATTTAGAAAAAGCGTCAAATGTGTCTCTTGTATCTAACAATTTAGGATTAGTGCGTGAGAACGACAGGAGGGAACTCTCCGAGGTCACATGTCAAGTTCAATTAACAAACGATAAGGAAAGGACGCTCTGTGACCCTCCCGGAATGATAATCTACATAGTAGGCTGGTCTTACAACCTAGACAACCTGAACATCTGAGACGCAGGATACATGATAGAGGGAGGAGAGAGGGAGAGAGAGAGAGAGAGAGAGAGAGAGAGAGAGAGAGAGAGAGAGTCCATGTAAAGACTTCGGGTTTCACTTCACCCGGTCACACATGGAATTAAAATGTATTTGGCAAAGAGATAAAGACTGGATGGGGAGCTGCAGAGAAGGCAAATGATAAACGGACGCTGAGCTAACGTGATCTGGGAAGAGCGTCACAGTTGAAGATAACTGAGATCACTGTGGACGTGCACTATCAGCGCTGCGCAGTAAAGTAGTGCATCTGTCCCGGCATCACAACTGCGGCTGTTTAACGAACTTAGGTCGTAAGGACGAGCGAGCACCCAGAAACATTCGGCACGGAACTCGGGTCGTTCAGACTAGGGAACACGGACAAAAAGGGTATCGTAACGTAAGAGTATTCGCGCTCCCTCCACTCCCGGCCAGCTCCTTCGAAAATGCCCTTACACAGAGCAACCCTACCCTCCTCCCTCCTCCCTTTTCTCCTCTACGATGGAATGCAGAAAGTAAAGGGAAACCTCAGGTTAGTTTCTGGGTTCCCACGCCTCTCTGGTCTGCACAGAGAGGTCACAATGTAGTGGGGGCACGTGTTTCTCCCTCAGGCTGACGACGTTATCAGGGACCCTTCAAGCCATGGAGAGTACGAAGAACAGGAAAAGAAAAAATCACTCAGCCCTCTTCTGTTTTAAAACACATGTATTTTGTTTCCAACGTTAAAGGCAGCGATACACGCAATTTTGCATCTATCGATTGTTATAGTGCGGCGGAGGTACCGTGAAATTTAGGTTTTAATTATCATGTTGCCTCGGCAACCTGCATGCTCCTCAAAATGGGCTGTATGAGCGCATGGGCGCATGCACGGACGCACGCACACATACACACACATGCACATACACACGCACGCACACACGCACGCGCGCGCGCGCACACACACACACACACACACACACACCCTTACTGTTCTCCATCTACATGCTCCCACTTGGTGAGATTCTACGGAGGCATGCCCCTTCCTATCATCTGTTTGCCATTGATGACCAGCTCTACATCTCCGCTGAACCAGAAAACTTGTTGACAAGAGTAGGAGTGCTTGAATCGTGCATTGACATGGTTATGCAGTGGATGAGAGCAAACTTCCTCCAGTTGAATGATGACAAGCCGGATGTACTACTCGCTGGTTCCCCCGCACGCTTTCAACAAAACACTCAGTAAGCTGATGGGTCACTTGTTTGTATATTATTGTCGTGCCAGTTATGATGTATGCATATGCACTTATATACATACATATATATATATATATATATATATATATATATATGTGTGTGTGTGTGTGTGTGTGTGTGTACGGGGCATAAAGGTGTTTGGTGTCGGCATGTCACATTGGGAGGACTTTGCCAGGGTCCCCATCATTTGAAGAGGTGAAGTGCGGAAAATAGAGATAGAGAGGAAGAGAGGCGGAGAGAGAGAGAGAGAGAGAGAGAGAGAGAGAGAGAGAGAGAGAGAGAGAGAGAATACACACACATACACACACTCACACATGCATACATCATAACTGACATGACCATAATTTACTAACGAGAGGCCGTACCTGTGCACAAGTGCCCCATCAGCTTACTGAGTGTTTTGTTGAAAGCGTGCATTCAGCGTGGCTGAGACTAGTGATGCACCCATCGCGAAACGGAAGCGACCCTGTATTTGATGTGGCGCATCTCCATATTTACGAGTTACCGCTGAAAATACAACCCAGTAGGGATTGGTGGTAAGATGTGACTACCCTAGACTTTATTGAGAGAGAGTGAGAGAGAGAGAGAGAGAGAGAGAGAGAGAGAGAGAGAGAGGTTTAAACAACATATCTTCATCAGTAACGCATTCGTTACCTTAGTGGCAGGTTTGGCACAAACGGCGAGCACAAGGCTTAATTTTACATAGGCACAAGAATTCGTAAAACCAAGGTTTTGTGTGTTTTTTGCGAGGTTGACATATTATAAGAGAAAGTTGCATAGGCATGCGAGAGTTTTTCCTGTTGTGTACGAGTACAATTTCGCGCATTCAGCTGTCCTTAGTTTAGCAAGACCTTTCATCAGGAGAAGCAGTGTAGAGCCATTTTGGCACCCAGGAACAGGTTTCACCTAAGTCTATCAAGAAGTGGGATAATTACCTTGGCCTGAAAGTAAACTAGACGCCACAACAAGCTGAAGTATGAGTTGGTACGACGAAAAGATGAAAGCAGTTGTGCAAATGGCAACGACATTAATTAGCAACCCACCAGCCTCGCATGAGAGAGAGAGAGAGAGATGATGGATGATGATTGATGATGATTGATATTCTACAGCCAATCGGCTTTTGTGAACTATATAAGGCCATTGATAACAAAAATCATTAGAACGGGTTAGAGTAGGAGCAAATCAAGACACGATTTCCCTAGTTATTCGCTTTTACAGATTACGTGGGGAGACGCGGTGAGTTTTTTTAATATATTAACATTCAACCCTCCTGTTGTTTTAACATCCAACCCTCAGGGGAGAGAGAGAGAGAGAGAGAGAGAGAGAGAGAGAGAGAGAGAGAGAGAGAGAGAGAGAGAGAGAGAACAGATGGACGGACAGAAAGACACTGATGACGGAAAGACACACGGACACACAGAGGGATCCAGACATGCTTGTGACAACGAGGCAGAAGAAAAGTCTCAAGTCTTTTTAATCTTCTGCGAAATGCCATCAATTTATTAATGTTCTGTGCGAAATGCTGCCTCTGCGCATTTCAATGCAGTTACGAGGCTTGCGTCCACCAACGTGGCCTTGCAGTCGTTTGCTGGGTGACGTTAATGACAGCACACGAATGCAGACGAATGAGAGCAGCAAAGAGACTTGCACGGACAAAGAAGTTCATTATTAATTTGAGGGCATGCTCTTGCAAAGAACTGTCAGTGCTGAAGCATGGCATAACAACCTTTTGATTAGTGTTACTGATGAGGGGAGCACAAACGCCAAATTCATTTACTTTTGATTGACCATATCACTAAACCAACTTTAGTGCACGCAGTTGTAATCAGTAGTAATTTTGGGCAATCTGTCGAGACATGTTGTAAAGCATTTTCCTTTTCCATAGCACTGCCACTTCCTTTCCGGCTGTCTCGACAACGAACATCTTTACACACCACCCCATCCGAACTTTCAAGCCCACCCACCCATTCCCCAACCCCTTTGCAAGATCGACTGGGATATTTTCCTTGTCAGAATCTTCCTCAATGAAAACTCATTCGTCCCGTTGTTATTCCACATACGCAATTTGACTCGTACTCTTTGACAGTTTCTTTGTGTCGTTGTTTAAGCATACGTGTTTTACAAGCCATTTTGGTCGGATCGCATGTGCGCCTGTTGCTTAGTAAAAACAAAAAACAAACAAACAAACAAAACCCCAAACGGGTCAACAGATAACCTCCTAACTTTTTATGGATTGTTCCCTGGGTGAAACCCTTACCGTGCACCAAATTTCATCAGAATCAGTTTGGAACTTTTAACTTTTATTTTGCCGAATAATGAACGAACTGCCTGACTGACTGAAAAACATTCCCCTTGGCGGAGGTACAAAATGTGTAGCTTCAGTAGTGATTACAGCCGACAGTTCAGGAGGTCGTTCAGTAGTGATTACAGCCGACAGTTCAGGAGGTCGTTCAGTAGTGATTACAGCCGACAGTTCAGGAGGTCGTGCTCCTGTGGCTTGAAGGTAAACAGAGAACCACCGCATCTCCCTGGCGATTCGTAAAAGGGGAGCAACTGGGGAAATCGGGATTTGACTTATTTTCACTCTATCCAGTTCATGAATACGGTCAATGGCTTTACATAGGCTAACAGACAGTAAAACTCCATGCATCATCATCATCGTCATCATCATCATCATCGTCGTCATCATCATCATCATCATCATCATCATCATCATCATCATCATCATCATCATCATCATCAGGCCCTCCATCTCTTCTTCCCTCCTCTAAAATAATGTCGTCCGACAACAGTCCGATCACCGAGGTGTATAGCAACTTCATTCGAACAGTTACCGCCATGAAAGTTTTTGGATGTCCTTGTCTTCGCTAACACTGAACCAGTTTAGCTCTGGCAGGTCTGAAGATAAGGAGGTACTACAATTGCAACACATGACTGAACGAAAACAGATATCAGAGCAGAAGATAGACTCTCGCATTCTAAAGGTGGAATTGTGCAAAATGAAGATAAAGCCTAGGCCCGTATTCACAACAACGATTTATCGGCGATTTATTTTAACTCCGATTTATCTCTAAACTCAGACGATTCCAACTGCCTGTTCCGCTCTCCCTTGGCTGGAAACCAGTATATATAGCAAAGCGCAACCTAGGATCCTCTGACAAGCGTACCTTATCTAACCGATCAAGATAACGCGGGGCTAGGGAATAAATCGAGTGTTAAAAATATAAATCGCCGTTGTGAATACGGGCCCAGAATGACTTTTTAATGAAATAAATATGACATGTCGAAAATCGCTTTGAGGGGCAGGCGTGAAAAAAAGAAAGAAAGATGAGTTCTTAGTCTATCATGCAACACCTGGAGCGAATGCCCACACGTACCTTCATGTTGTATATGACCACCTTGGGGGGGCAGAGGTTCTGGACTCCGCCAGCGAAAGTCTGAATCCTGCCAGAGTCAATAACCCACAGCCAACCCTTGATGGGATCCACCTCGAAGCTCTGCACCGTTTGGAAGGCAGAGCAGTCCTCCTGCGCCTGCCAGGCCCAGCTAGGGTAGGGCTGCAGCAGCGTCTTGTTCCCCACCGTTACCAGCTTGTTCAGGGTGGAGGGAACGCCCGGTCCCAGACGGGGGACCGAAACCAGGACCTGACCCTCGTAGATCTTGATGCCGTGAATGAGAGCGTTTTCCGCCGAGAGCTTCTCACCTTCGACCCATTCCTTGTAAGCCGCGTCTCCCCCTTCCGTGCTGAAGTCGTAGCTTTCCTTGTCGAGGCGGACCCATTCGTACATCACCTCGCTTATGTCTGCTCCGATCGTCAGTTTTGCGCACCCATCTCGCCCCAAGGACAAAGCAACGAGCATCAGGAGCAACCACTGGCTTTTCAGATTCGCCATGCCGGGCGCGAGGAGACTCGGGCACAACAATGAACTGATCTGACTGCGCGCTGTCTCGGCCGCGTTTGAAACGGCGCTTTAAGCCGCGCTTGCTGCTTTATCCGGTGACGCAATGTACTGCACTCGATCCCAGTTCGCGAGACGGCTTGCGTGGGAATAACTGGGATACAGAAACAGTGCTGAGTAGACTTCCTTTCCTCGCAACACTCGCGCACAAGCATGGGTGAGCGTGGGCTGTCTGCTTTAGGCACCGGAGTCACGTGACTGCAACGGGAGCAAACTCCGACCTGCCTTGACCCATATTCGTCGTAGCATCCACACACACACGCACACACACACACACACACACACACACACACACACACACACACACACACACACACACACACACACACTCAGAGGATGAACTAGCACTTGCAGACTTGGGTTCCTCCTGCAGATGATGACTGCTATTGGCCAAGATAATTTGCATGTGGTTCCCGTTAGGATGGCAGAGGAACCACTTTTTCTGGTTTGAGTTTGGGGTAGGTTCTTCTCCTCCCTGGCCGCTAATTTTGCCGCCCAGTAACCTGAGTGGGAGATGGATCGTCACGTGAAGGTTGCTACTTTATGTTAACGAAACATTATTACGACTTTCTATAAGAAAGCGTCTCGTAAATAAAAGTGGTAGCCCCTTCCTTACCCACATCCACTCCACCACCATGACAGTTTATATCAGGAACTAAATGTTCAGGCTGTTTCCTACGTAATAAGGCATACAGCAGAGGTGAACAGAGTGGTGTGCAAAACCCTGACAATGTCTTCCTTTCATCGAAAACTGGGAACAGAAAGTTGCACTTAACGGCTCTTGCTCACTCATTCACTTGCGCGCGCGCGCACACACACACACACGCACGCATACACGCACGCACACACACGCGCGCGCACACACACACACACACACTCTTTTAGGGGCGGGTGGGTGGGTTTGGGGGGCTTTGAGAAAACAGTATTTTGCAAGTTTTTAAAAATGAATGTATGCGGTTTTGTTAATTAACACATCTGCACCCTGGCTATTCAACAATGTGTAGTTTGCTCTATCAATTTTCGAAGGATCTGCACCTTCCGTATCTAAAGAACACGTCACTTATGGCCAGAGACGCGTTGTGTTCACTTCCGGACAGGTCAAGCAAAAAATCATTATAGCCGCCATTTTTGTAGGATAAGAACTGGAATGCAAAATAAGAGTAGAATATGTATGTGTCCTTTTTTAAAATAGGAATAATAATCGGTCGATGATGGTAAAATATTGCATCAAATCATGAAGATAGTTTGATTACAAAAATATAATTGAGAGTGTTGATAATGGATAAGATTTACCTTTGCAATGTGTATATAGACCCGTAAGCCATTTGGAAACCAGAGAGCGCTCTGAACGCGGAAACCTCCACCAAGGAAGCCACAGTGTCTCTTCCATGATTTGTGTCATTCAGGCAGGATGTTATGCTAGCCAGGCCTGTATGATTCAGGCAGGATGTTATGCTAGCCAGGCCTGATGTCACGAAGTTTATTTCATTTTAGCGCCAGCTAGCGGTCTCTGAGTGAGGAACGTATTCGCCGGCGTCATCAATTGTTTGACGCCATCAACTTCGTGTTGCTCATCAAATGTATATTTCTGGTTCCAATTCCAAAACTATACATGTATAACATATTACCTCCACATTTAATAGTTCTTATCCTTTAAAAAATGGAGGCTGTCACGAGGCTGCTACTATTTTGAGTTTCACCCCGGTGAACTCTTTTCTGACCATTCTCCTTTCTCTGTAATATCTCCCAGTCCTTTACTGCTTGCAGGGTTATTTAACTTTTTGTCTCAGACTTGTTGCTCCATTTGTCCCCGATGAGAACGAAGCTTTCCTTTTTCGATATATTCGTATGCGAGGGCACCCTGTAGGGCGATTAACCCTTGCATGCGGCCATGAGCCAGCATAGAATGGGAATACTCCCCAGGGAGAGGAGTTCGTGTTGTTACCTGACTGTGCGTCTTATCTGTCCGTCATTGTGTTTATCGTCATGTGCCAGTGAGAGATTGATCAAGAGGCCCAGTGATCAGGGGATAAGGTGTTAAGCGGCTTGAGACCCAGACATGGGTGATGAGTTGGTTTATAAAACCACACTTTCATCTTTGCATTTTTGTTGTTCTGGACGTTAGCAAGAGGAGCTAGATCTGTTGTGCCTTCCTTCCCCTTGCTCATACATTCATCTTGACACCGAGTCTATGACCAGAAGCGTTGGCTGAATTTTTTTATTGCACACTGCCACTATTGCGAGTAAAGGTGCTTACAACATAAGTTTTGCATTTTGGGATGTGAGACAAGCATTGTTTCTTTCCAGCAGGAAGACTGTGATGGCGTGGGGGACAAGGTCAGTAGCTCTGTCACAATGGCAACACCGAAACATCACCACTACAGGCTTCGACTACAGGCAAGGTACATCAACAATGTTGTCTTGGTGAATCACGGTCTGACAGGAGCAAGCGAACGAGAGAGAGAGAGAGAGAGAGAGAGAGAGAGGGGGGGGGGGGGGGCGGGGGAGATATATATATATATATATAGGGAGAGAGAAAGAGACAGACAGACAGACAGACACAGACAGACAGAGAGACAGACAGACAGACAGACAGACAGACAGACAGACAGACAGACAGACAGACAGACAGACAGACAGACAGACAGACAGACAGACAGACAGACAAAGATTTGTGGGTGGGGTGGGGAGCACGTGTGTGAGGGTGTCTGCAAACCTAGTATCACCTCATACACAATTCACTCTAATTCTTTCTGCTTTCGTGTCTAGGGGTATCACTCGTGGAGGGCGGGATAATTACTTCACTCACTCTCATCTCACGCTTGCATGACGTGACACAATGTTCATCAAAATTTGTCTTTAATCAGACTTAATCATGAGTGAAATCAAATTCAATGCAATATGAATAAAAATATAAATCAATTCTGTCAGTCTACTCTATATGACTGAAAAGGTAGAGGGTTAATTCCACCGACCTGAAACCAAAATTGGCCAAAATTACTCACAAGTTCAAGCAGATGGGCGAAGACTGTTCTCAAATCTCCATCGACAAAAACTTCTGCCCAAAAACGATATCCACTCAGGAATGGGCATTCACAAGCACACTCTCTCTCAAGGTGCTACCTCCAGACGAGAGGAAACAGGCCATAGACATGGTGGGCTCACACACTTGCCCGAACAAACACGAACTTTCCAAGTGCACCCACGATGAACTTTCCATGCAACAAACTCGGCTTCATAGTCTGGCGAAGGCTTGGTCTTCATTCAGGGAAAATGCTGTTCTTGGCACAACCTTTCAGATGGACAGGGGGAGGACTTGAAGAATTTTATTAACGCGTTCCACCTTAACAAGGAGCTGCTCAAAATACGTCTGCTCACGATGACATTCTCAGAGTCAACTGATAAGAAACTCTTTAATCTTTCAGACTGGAGAGTTACTCACAGTGCATGCGCCACCATCCCCAACCAATCAACTTCATGATTGCATAATCCATAATTTTGGGAACAACCGGTTCAAGCCGGTCTCAAATTGCAAAGCTTAGGCTTGTTCCCGCCAAAACATCAACACAGCGAATGCTTGAAACAATATGGAAAATGGAATAATAGCTGAACCATAACACCTAGAAAGAAATTGCTTAAACTATATGTTTCTATCAATAAGAAACAAACACACGACAAACACCAAAATCAAAGTCTTTCGGGCACACGCCCTTCTTCAGTGAACGTTACAGACAAACATAAATGATGCAACAGGTGAAACTATATGTTTCATGATAAGCCGAGATAAAAAGGAGAATCAGAGATCTTCATATTCGTACAAGGGCATGGCAAGAATCCTGCCTTGTGAATATTCATATTTCCATAACTCCATCTCTTAAACTTGTATCAACCAATACGAGTCTACATACATAAACCTAATAATGATGCAGTGTGTATTACGTTTTGCATTCAAAAAAGTTGTTCAAACCCTTTTACCGTTTCTTTTGAAACCGCATGGTAGTTTATCGATGACAACCAGACGAGAGAGGCGCCAAAGAAGAGTAAATGTCTGAATCTCTGACTCGCTGTGCCTGTGGCAACGACGCTTGTGTCCAAAGCAATAAGCGAAGCAGTGCGCCACTTCCGCGCTCTTCGTGCTTTGTCTAGGGCCAGCCGACATTTATCCTGTAAACGTTCCGCTCCCTCTCTAGTTGTTGCTTTCCAAATGTATTGGTGGCTGGTTTTTTTCCTGCTGGGCAGTCGTGACACATTAAGGACGGAGTGTCTTTAAAAATGTGTTGAATGCATTCAATGCCAGTAGGGAAACACTCGGTTGAGTCTCTGCTGTTGATTTTGATTTCCAACAACGCAGATACGACTTTTTTTAGTACACGGCACGGATGAGGCATTCTCAAACGGTGACGATATGGAAAAAAAAGTTAACGCATACAGGGAAAAAAGTGAAATTTGTTTAAATTTAACGATTCCTGAAAATATTCTTTCAGTCCGAAAGAATCGCTTAGGACCATTCGTGTAGATCTGAAAGATTATTGACCAAGGAGTAGTGTGTTATTCGCAAGAGGTGACCCCAAAAGACTACATCGTTTGTACTTACAAACAAAAAGGCAAATTGAAGCTTATCTATGCAGTTGATATTGCATATTGCTCGTGTGCAATCTGTGAGACATCTCTGGCATACCATAATGGCTGGTGTGGAGGTGGGTGTGAGTTGATTGCTTCCTCTGTATTTCTGTCCCTGTGTGTGACTCAGGCGTGTTTGACATGATGGAAGACGGGTAAATGCCATGAAGCTACTCTCTGCATAGAATGGCAATTTTCTCAACACAGGTCTTATAGCGTCAGCCTCATGTCGACTACAGCCTCTTCAACAGGCGACACAGAACCGATTCAGGAAATGTTCGTCCCAGAAAGCAGGAGATTGTGTTCGTGCGTACGTGCGTGCGTGCGTGTGTGTGTGTGTGTGTGTGTGTGTGTGTGTGTGTGTGTGCGCGCGCGCGTGCGTGTGTGAGTGTGTGTGTGAGTGTTTGTGAGTGTGTGTGAGAATGAGTGTGTGTGTGTGTGTGTGTGTGTGTGTGTGTGTGTGTGTGTGTGTGTGTGTGTATGTGTGTGTGTGTGTCTGTGTGTGTGTGTGTCTGTGTGTGTGTGTGTGTTTGTCCCTGCGCGCGCACGCATGGGTGTGTGCATGTGTATGTATGTGTGTGTATATGTGTGTGGTGGGGTACGGGCAGTGCTAGCCGTTTAGCCTTTCTCCTTCACGTGTAGTGAGAATCAAACTGCTTCTCCTCC